>JAABKJ010004941.1:3852-23684 GCA_011634705.1 Andricus grossulariae
CACTAGAAGAAGCTTAGTTTTCAATCAATCATGGAATAGTTCAAATTTCAATTACAAAATTAATTTTTAATAAAAAAACCATTTAAAATGAAATGATTCAATTTTCAATCAAATAATAAATTTTTCAACCGGAAAAATTAATTTTAGACGAAAAGAAGAATTATTATTAACAAAACAACTTTTTTTCACTAGAAATAGCTCAGTTTTCAATCAATCATAGAATATTTCAAATTTCAATTAACAAAATTATTTTTATTAAAAAAAATAAATTTTCAATCAAATAATAAATTTTTTAACCGGAAAAATTAATTTCCTACAAAAAGAAGAATTATTAACAAAAATATTTTTCTCCACTAAAAAAGGCTCAGTTTTCAATCAAACATGAAATAGTTCGAATTTCAATTAAAAAAATTAATTTTTGATAAAAAAACTAATTTTCAACAAAACAATTGAATTTTCAACCAAATAAAATTATTAACCGAAAAGATTAATTTTCTACAAAAAGAAGAATTATTATTATCAAAAGCACTTTTTTTCACTAGAAAAAGCTCAGTTTTCAATAAATCATGGAATAGTACAAATTGCAATTACCAACGTTAATTTTCAATAGAAAAAAACAATTTTCAACAAAATAATTGAATTTTCAATCAAATAATAAAATTATTAACCGGAAATTTAATATTCCACAAAAAGAAGAATTATTAACAAAATAATTTTTTCCACTTGAAGAGGGTCAGTATTCAATCTGTAACTTTCATTGAATTAATCAGTAATTTTGAATGACTTAATCAGTAACTTTCACTAAATTAATCAGTTATTTTGAATTATGTAACCAGTAACTTTCACAAAATCAGTAAGCTATTTTAATTTATCTGATACGTAACATTCAATATGTTAATCAATCACAATTAATTTAAATTATTTATTAAAGTTTTGGAATTTAATGAAGAATTTCAAGATAGAAATAATCTTACTTTCTTATTGCAACAGACAAATTAGTAACTTTTACAGACTGAAAATTAGTCATTTCGAGTGACTAATTCAATCATCAATATTGATTAATTCATCTGTAAAAACAACTTTTTCGTCAGTGGAAATAACTGATTATTCAGTCCAAGCATGCTTGATTAATTAAATCAGTCAAATTTTGATTTATTTTAATCTAAAGTGTATTTTTACCAACAAAGATAAAATTTTAATTCGAGAGGACGAATTTGGAACAAAACAGATGAATTTTCGACCAAAAAAGATGACTTGATTAAAATAGGTGAATTTTCAACAAAACATTTGAACTTTTAACCAAATTGTTGAATTTTTTACCAAGTAGTTGATTTTCTAACATACAAAGATGAATTTTTAACCAAGGAGATTTTTTTTTCAAATTTAAGCGGAAAAAGTGGAAGTATTTTGAAAACAACTGACATAATAATAAATGAATAAAAAAAACTGTGTAGCAGTGCCGAAAAGCGCGTGTCTATTTAAAATGATAAAATAAGCACTTGTAATATTACATGATTAATAAATTATTTTAAGAAGTTATCTATTTCTTAGATTCAATTTAATTTATTTTTAAAAATATTTATCTATATTATTGATAGTATTTATTGAATTTGAATGAACCCGCGTTTCTCGGTACAAGCGCAGTTCAAAAAGTCGCGGTCCGTTAGCATCACTGCTGTGAAGTTAGCTGACGAACGCAGCTCGGCTCTCAGTCGGCGAACCGCCGGCTCGGCAGAGAGGGGGCCGCGTAGCAACGAGCGTGCCCGGAGTGGGGGCACACGTTGCTAAGCGACCCCCTCTCTGCCGAGCCGGCGGTTCGCCGACCGCGATTTATGATCGAATTTCAAATAGAATCCGATTACAATATGCTAAATCTAGGGTACTCGTTCGTTTTTTTTCAAATTCTTTTCAACGATTTCGTCCTCTCTGAAATGTCAAGTACTTTCTCGCAGTTCACGCGAGTCAAAAAGCATTTCCAACTTTTACAGAACATTTACCAGGCGACAGAGATGGAAACGACACCACCTCGTGATAGATTTATTCTCGACAAAAGTAGTCCAAATTCCTTACGGAATATAAACGAGAGTTCACTTATCAAGTCCAGTTTCTGTTCATTCTTTTTCAAACATATATCAGGGTTGTCAAGATTTTTTTTTTTATAATTTCAAGTTGCCCTGTCTTCTAAATTGTTCCTTTTTTGCTGAAAAAATTCAACAAAAAATGTAATCTGATAATATCTTTAAAATTTCAAGCGATATATATTTTTTTAAAACCAAATTTCTCGTTCTAGCTATAAATTGTTGTTAATAAACTACTTTACCAATTTTCGGATAATACCCCCCCCCCCAAAAAAAAGGACGTGGCCCAAAATTAAATTAAATTAAAATTCAATTCAATATGAAACACTTTATATTGTTAAGATTTTAACTCAAAATATATTGCATTTTCAAATAAATGATTGAATTTTCAAACAATAAAGATTTTCAACCAAAATAGGTGAATTTGGAACTCAAAAAGAAGAATTTTCAACCACAACCAAATTAATTTGTAACCACACAGTTATATTAAGAATCAAATAGTTAAACTTTCAAGTCAAAGCGACGAATTTTCAACAAAAAAGTTTAACATATAACATAATTAACATAACGTAATTAACATAATATAATTATAAATCGAATTATTTTCAAATTTTTTCGAATTAAAAAAAAATATATTTTTTGACCAACACAAAGATAACCAGTCGAATTAAACAAACAAAATTAATTTTTACCAACAAGAAAAAACATTTTTCAACGACATAGTTGAATTCAACCAAAGTCACAAATTTTTAACGACCAAAAGCATTTTTTCATATGAAAGAAAAACAATAACATATTATAACATATTCAACTTTTCCCAATAAAGTGTGCATTCAACTCGATAGAAAAAAACATTCTTTTCCACATTTTCAAAAAATTATAAATTAAGCAAAAAAATTGTATTCTAAATTAAAAAGTTTATATATTTGTTTACTAGTAATAACCATACATAAGAAAACTTCGCAAGAATTTTTGAACTACTAGGAAATTTTCTTTTTAATTTTTATAAATTATGAATTTTCAAATCCAAAGAATGAACAGACTTTTTTTCAATAACTAAAGTTATTATATTTCATTTACACCAAATACATAGTGCATTAATTTTAATATTTTAAAGTGGATTAACTTTAAATAATAGAATAGCACAAATTAAAAATTGCTAAAATTAGTATTACAATAATAATGTGTTCAATGCATTTTTTTTACTCCCCGAATGATATGTTAATTTTGGGCTAAAAAGAATTTATTTGTTAAAAGTTTTCCACCACATAAATTTTTGACTTTAATTTTTTTAATTTTAATTTATTAATAACCTTTTAAGCAAACTCCAGTAAATATAAGTTTTAACAGAATTAGTTAATAATAAATTAATCATTTCATAACAAATTAAAATATATGCACATATAACTTCTAAATCAGAATGCAGATACTCATTTCACAACATCACAAAAATTTACAAAAATTATATAATTGGAATAGAGGAATTTTAAAAATAAATAAACTTTCATCATACAAATTATAGCCTATATTTAACTACATAACCCTAAAATAAATAATCAATTAATGTTACTTAATAGAGCGGAATTCAAATTCAATCTTTATGTAATTTAATATTGTTAAAAAAATTAAGTAGCTGACGAATAATTAATCTGTTCACAATATAAAAAGCACTAAACTATAATTTGCATTCAAACATTCAAATTATTTTTACTTCACATTTTTTTTTCAATTTTCACTTTCATTTCTGCAATTTTGATTTATCAGCGACCTATCATACTAATTTTAGAAAAAATTATAACATATTTACGTATAATTTAAAAAATTAAATTCAGATACTCATTTCACATAAGAAAAATTTGAAAAATTATGTAATTGGAATAGGGGTATTTTAGGTAAAAATAAACTTTTATTATACAAATTATATCCACTACGCAATTATATAAACTTCAAGTGAATAATCAATTTATGATACATAATTTAAAAAAAAACTAAATTTTAATCTTTATTCAATTTAACATAGCGAAAAAAATTAATCATCTAATAATTGATCAGTTTAAAAAATAAATAGCATTAAATTATTTTTTTGCATTAGAACATTCAAATAATTTTCACTTTATATTTTGTTTAATTTGAACTTGCATTTCTGAAAATTTGATTTTTGATAACCTGTTAAACTAATTCCAGAAAATTCAAGTATAATAGAATTAGTCATATATAAATTAATCAGTTCACAACATAAAAAGCTTGAAGCAATTATTTCCATTAAAACATTCAAATAATTTTTACTTTATATTTTTTTTTACTTTAAATTTCATTTCTTAAACTTCAAATTATTAATAACCTTTTATACTAATGAAAAAAAATTAATGATGTGAACATAATTTTGAAAATTGAATTCATATACTCATTTCACAAGATCACAAACATTTAAAAAAATTATATAATTGTAAAAGATGTACTTTAAATTATAAAAAGTCATTCTCATCGCGCACTACTATTCAAAATTTGAATTTTTGATTTTTTTCCAAATTCAAAAAGTTGTCATGACAATATTATAGGGTGATCAAAAAGCAACGTTTTTCTCCTCTTGACTTTTTTCAGATCGTGCGGTTTTTGGCTTAAAATGTTCATTTTCGTTTGTTTTTTGGAATTTTGAAAACGTATTTTTTTATCAGAAAAATTAATTGGGATCAATTATTTGCTTTTTTGAGTACTACTAATAATCGTACATAGAATTTTCAAATCTTCAAAAAAAATTGTCTCAAACATTTTCAAAATGTGCTCACTTTTTGAATATTTATCCAAAATGGCTGGCTAACGAACTTGACCTTTAATTTGTTATTTAATTTACAACAATTGAAATTGAATATTGAGGTAATTTATTACTGTACACAAAATTAATAAATATATAAGCAATAAATATACTTTCATTATACAAATTATAGCCAATATTCAATTTCATGACCTTAAAATAAATAATTAATGTTACTCAATAGAGAGAAATTGAAATTCAATCTTTATCTGATTTAATGTTGTTGAAAAAATTAATCAGCAGATGATTATTTAATCAGTTCACAACATAAAAAGCATTAAACTACAATTTTCATATAAACATTCAAATCATTTTGACTTTACATTTGTTTTAATTTTCACTCTCTTTTCTGAAATTTTGATTTATTTGCAACCTTTTATACTAATTTTAGGAAAAATTAAAATCTATTGACATATAATTTTGAAAATTAAATTCAGGTACTCATTTCACAACATCAGAAAAATTTGAAAAATTATGTAATTGAAATAGGGGTATTTTATATAAAAATAAACTTTTATCATACAAATGATATCCAATATTCAGTTACACAACCTTCAAGTGAAGAATAAATTTGTGATACATAATTTTAAAAAAATCTCAATTTTAATCTTCATTTAATTTATTATTGTGAACAAAATAATCAGCTAATAAATAATGAAACAGTTTACAACCAGAAAAAGCATTAAACTATTATTTTCTTCGAAACATTAAAATAATTTGTACTTCATATTTTTCTGAAAATTTGAAGTATTAATAATTTTTCCAACTACCTTCATATGAGACTTTTAAAAATACAGAAATTGTACTTTATATAGCACTGCGGTGGCGCCACGAACTAAGACTATTTTGTCATTCATCCAGTAGAATATAGTACAACCTCAGCTGGAAATTCCTGGGCCAGGTACCTCGGAGGATCCTGAAGATGTTTCTGGACGTGATCCTGCACACGATCCTGCACAGGTAATCTGGACAATTCTTTTCCAGGAACTTCGGAGGATCCTGGACATGTTTCTGGACGCGCCGACGAAGGAACCTTTGAATGATCGAGTATAGGTTCCTGTACAGGTTCTTTTGCGAAGTAAATTTAGGCGCAGGTGCCTGTACAGAGACACGTATGGAATCGTTTACAGAAAGCCGTGGCGAAAACTCATGTCGCTTACAACTATGAAGTAGCTTTCCTTATATTCCCTTGAAGATAGGAACTTACTATCGAGAGCCAAGCCACCAGCGAATCCTCGCGGATTAGTTCCTATGGAGGTTCACGGATAGGATCCTGATCAAGTTTCAGGATATGAATCCGCGTCTCAAATTAATCTGTGAAGGAACGTGTATGGATCATTAAAGGGTTAGCTTGCATACAGATTCCTTTGCAGAATTAGGTACAGGTTCCTTCGCCAAATTCTTGTACAGGAACCATAAACGTTACCTGTGCAGGACCCATCAAGATTACCTGTACAGGTTCATGTGCAGATTCATCTGCAGAAACATGACCAGGATCCTCCGAGGTTTCTGGACAGGAATCGTCAAGATTACCTGTACAGGTTCGTGTGCAGATTCATGTCGAGAAACAGGACCAGGATCCTCCGATGTTCCAGTACAGAAATTTTCGGCTGGGATGATATCAGCCGAAATAGAAGGCACATATTACCATATGATTAAAAAAATGACCGCTACCATGCTAGCCAATGCAGGTTAAGTGTTTTTATATGACTTTAAAAGTTTTCCTATCCACCTCATGTTGGTTCTTCCTACATTCAACGAAAAAATTCGTGGTATATATTTAAATTAGAACTATTCCAATAGCATACGTAAAACCCGTATCAGAGTGGAACACTTGAAGAACATTTGAGATAAAATTACATTTCTACGAGCACTAGAGACTATGGAGCCTGGCAGAAATTTCCATGTACACTAAGATGAGAGTGTCGTGTGTTACACGAAAATTCATGCCAGCACCATCCATTATGCAAATTCGGAATTCTAGAATCTAGACAGTAGAAATGCAATTTCGCAACTTGGATCGTACTCCGCAAGCTGCAGATATTTTTCAGGCTAATAATAAAATTAATTATAGTTTATTTTATTATTAATCAATAATTAATCATTGGTTACATTCTGTGTACAAGCACAAAAAAAATAACGAAAAACCAAAATTTCCATTTTGCGGTTAAACTATGCAAGATATGAAAAAATATAAATTGATGAAAATTGTGCACCGAAAAAATACAGTGAATTCAAAGACTTGAGAATATTCGAAAATTAAAATATATGTACATGTAATTTTTATGCAGATACTCATTTCACAACATCACAAAAATTTAAAAGAATTATATAATTCGAATAGAGGTATTTTAAACATAAATAAACTTTCATCATACAAATTATAGCGAATATTCAATGACACAAGCTTAAAATTAATAATAAACCAGTGTTACTTAATAGAGAGGAATTAAAATTCAATCTTTATGAACTTTAATATTGTTAAACAAATTAATCAGCTGATGAATAATTAATCTTCACTATCATTTCTGAAATTTTGATTTATTAGCAACCTTTTATACTAATTTTAGGGAAAATTAAAACGTATCATTTTTTAAATTAAATTCAGATACTCATTTCACAATATCAGGAAAATTTGAAAAATTATGTAATTCGAATAGGGGTCTTTTAAATAAAAATAATATTTTTTGATACAAATTATATTCAATATGCAGTTATATAACCTTCAAGCGAATGATCAAATTATGAAAAAAGTTGTTTACTCAAAAAAGATCTACAAAATTAGTAGAAACCCATTTTTTGATAGGACGCGCAGTTTTTGTTCTAACCGAAAAAACTAAAATTAAAAATTAAAAAACTAAATTTTTGGAAAAACGACACAAGGTACGAAAAAATTTGTGAGACAAAAGTTGTTCAGTCTAAAAAGAACTACAAATTAGTTTTTGATCATTTTTTGATAGGACGAGAAGCTTTTGATCCAATCACAAAAAATAGCATGAATAATAAAAAAATACGCTTTTTTGGAATTCAAATGATTTGAGGAATTCAATGAATTTAAAGCCTTAAGAATATTCGAAAATTAAATTATATGTACATATAACTTCAAAATCAAAATGCAGATACTCATTTCACAACATGACAAAAATTTACAAAAATTATATAATTGGAATAGAGGTATTTTAAACATAAATAATCTTTCATTATACAAATTATAGCAAATATTCAGTAACACAACCTTAAAATTAATAATCAATTAGTGTTACTTAATAAAGAGGAATTAAAATTCAATCTTTATGAAATTCATTATTGTTAACAAAATCAATCAGCTGATGAATAATTAATCTGTTCACAACATAGAAAGCATTAAACTATAATTCAAATAATTTTGACTTTACATTTTTTTAAATCTTCACTCTCCTTTCTGAAATGTTGATTTATTAGCAACCTTCTATACTAATTTTGGGGAAAATTAAAACATATAATTTGTAAAATTAAATTTAGATACTCATTTCACAACATCAGAAAATTTTGAAAAATTATGTAATTGGAATTGGGCTATTTTATGTTAATACATTTTTATTACTCAAATTTCAAATCTTCTGAATTTTTTGAATTCCCAGAATTCATACAATTTTTTGCATTCATAGAATTTTAGAATTTCATTAGAATTCTGAAATCAATCAAATCCTGAAATTTACAATTCTGGTAGGTTTCAAATTTAAAATCTTCTTAATTTTTACAATTCCATGAATTCATATAATTTTTTGAATAAATAGAATTTGTTGAATACTTTCAATCTTTCTAAATTCCTCTGAATTCTTTGAATCATTTTGAAATCTTTGGAATTGAGGGAGCTCTCATAATTCAGGAAATTCCAAAAATTAAAAGGAATTCAGATAATTTAGAGATTTGAGATAAATTCAAATATATTTGTGAATTTGAAGAAATTCAGAAGATTTCAAACAAATAAAAATTTTTTTAAAGCATTTAAAAGAGTTTAAATGCATTCTAATCATTCTAAAAATCAATAAATTAAAAACTTTTTTGGATAAAATAAAACATTTTTCAATTTCAAATTATCGAACTCTAAGTGCTTTAATTCAGAATTCACTGCTTAAATTTCTTCTAAAATAATAATCTATTTTCTTGTATAATTTTGATTGTAATTAAATTGAAACATCATCTCGAGGATTTGCGGTTCTCTAAACTTAATGATTTACGACCCAAATAAATTATCTACTCCCGAAACTATTTTTTTGGCTTAGAGCGACTTTTCAAAAACTCAATTTAATTAATTAATCAAATGAATAAATAATTAGTTGAAAATTTCAACTTTTATGTTTTTATTTCCCTTAAGAAAGTTAGTGAATATCGTAGATTGATAATGAAACCAAAATTAACTAAACTTCTTCAACTTTTATCTGAATATTCATAACTAGCGTAGTCGTGACTAAATTACAAAGTTGAAAATTATAAAAAAATACCACGAATTCTAATTTCAATATAACTCCTGAAGCGTAAAAGAAGTTTTAAACAACATAATGAATAGACCACATCGAAAAAGTGTTAAAAACCGCAATTATTATTGTTTGAAAAGTAGTTTTGTTTCGAACGTGACGGTTGAATAATGAGCTGTCGTATGAATCACGAGATGGTGTGGCATAGCCAATTATTAAAATTTTACTTATTTGTCAAGGAATAAACGAAAAAAATGGTATTATCATTAAATTTTAATAATTAGCTGTAATCTTATGAAGAAAAAACAGGTTTCACTCGATAAAACATTAAAACCGTGTTTCACCAGAAATTGCTGAATAAGCTGCGATGGATCAAGTATATTTTAGAAATTCCACTATTCATCTTTTATGAAGAAAAAAATTGTTATCTTACTTCATTCACATTTTTCTATAAAAATTTGACATAGGGTGTGCTGCTTACAAAATCCAATAAATAAATTAACAAAAGTTACTTATTATAGAGAAATTTAAAACAAGTAAGGAAAGTTTTGATTTCCCTTAAATAAATAGGAGTTCGTTTTTTCTTTTTTAAGAATTCGCAATTTTTCGGAACATTCAAATATTGTTGTAATTAACTAAAATGAATAGTAGGCAAAAAACAGGTCATATCCAGTAGTTGAACTCAGCAAGCGGAATTAATTACAGAGCACGGACTCATTTCAGAAATTAAAAACAGTGCAAATAGTAGCAGAAATTTTGAAAATTAGTACAAAAATAAAATGATTTTATTACTGTTAAATAGAGATAAACTTTTTTCAAATTCTGGCATTTAGATAAAAATAAGGAGTAATAATAATAGAAATAATAATAGATAATATGATTATATAAAAAAATGGATAATATATTAATATAATATCAATAATAGCTTATTCATTTTTAACTTCCTATTTTTTTCTTCATTTCGAGTAAAATCACGTAAAATCCTCGTGTAAAAAGCTTTTGCAAGAAAGTACAAAATTTCTACAACTGTAATTTTTTGTTAAAACTTGTACTTTTTTGTAAAAAAATATACAAAATTTTATTATACAATTGCATTATTTAATAATTTTAGTTATTTGAAATTTCTGAATTTTACTAATTACGTTAACTTAAATTTTCGGATTATTCCAATTTCCTCTATAGTTATGGATAACTGCTACATTTCATATTGTTAATTACATTACTTCAATATTAAGTTATATCAGGCTATTTATCACGTTATATCGTGGTCATTATTATATTAACCTGCTGACACCGTGTTATGATATAATCTCATTATATTATAATACAGTGCTATATTATTATAATAATTACGCTAAGTTTACGATCTTTATTAGCATCAATTTTCAGCCTTTGCTCGATTGAAAAAAAAATAAACTTGTAACGCTGAAAAGAATGAGCAAAAGGTACGACGCACCAATCCCGGCCGTGCCATATTCTGTTTGGACCGCGCGCCCTATGCAACAGGCACGGCGCACCAATCCCGACCGTGCAATATTCTGATTGGGCAGCGCCCCCCGTGCAACAGGCACGACGCACCAATCCCGAGCGTGTCATATTCTGATTGAGTCGCGCGTCCCGCGCAATAGGCACGACGAACCAATCCCGACTGTACAATATTCTGATTGGGTCGCGCGCCCCAAATATCGAGGAGTGGGAAAAATCTTGAGAAGAAAGTCTCCTGGTACTCCACACATCGCTGAAAAAAGTGTTAGCTGTCCGAAGATTGTGATTCTGTTTAGGAAAATTACAAATAATGATCTTATAGTTAAAATCTTTTAATCCTCAGTGCCAACTGCCTAATGTAATTTAAATAATTGAAATGGAATACAAAAATGTATTGCAAGATAATATAAGTATATTTTGAAGGTACTTTCTAAAATTTTTTGGATCTACTTCTCAACGAAAGAGTTGATTTTTCAAGAGTCATACATTGCAAAGAAAACAACAAATCCTCGAAACATCCAACTCAATTTCTGCTCTTGGAATAGGACGAATCGTTTCTCATCGAGACACAGGTAATTGTTCCATATCCGGTTTAATAAGAGCTCTCAAAATTAATCGATTTGGCAATAAACATGCTTAATACGAAAAGGCAATTGACATATTATCTGCAAGCATCCATTCTCTGTATGGTCATATTCTCAAAATGCGGTGTCTACACGTACCGAAAAAACTGACTAACCGTGCCGAAATTTTAGTGAAAATAGTCCCCTCTCCCTAGAATTTTCATTGAAAAAAATCGAGTTATTCACACTGAATTTTCGGTACAAGTTTTCACGGCCTTTTCTAAAATTTATGAAGACGTCATTTCAGAAAAGAGTTGTGTTGTTCGAACTAATATTCCGGATTAATTATTAATAATAATCGTTATTATCGAATAAATATTTTCAAAAATTTCAATTGTTATTCTTGAATGTAGAACTTTGAATTGTAAATCTTTAAAATGTAGGAGTCTTTAACTTTGAAAATATGCAATAAAAAATTTTGCAAGTTTTAAGTTTCATAATTAAAATCATTAAAACGAAAGCATTTTCAATTCCGAATATTCAAAAATGCAAATCTTCAAAATTGAAGACTTTTTATTTTTTTTAATTGAAAATTAAAAATTATGCTACTTTTAAGGTTAACAATTAAAATTTTTTTAATTTTGCAAATCTTTAAAACTGAAGAATTTTTCATTGTGAATCTTCAAAATTGTAAATCTTCAAAATATAAGTGTTATTAATTTCGAAGATTTACAATTAAATATTAAGCAAGTTTTAAGTTTCAAAATCACAAATTTTCCAATTTCTATCATTTACATTAGAAATTGAATAATTTTCAATTCTATATTTTTAAAATCAAAAAATTTGCACTCTTTATTATCCAAACTTGTAAAATTATTAATTATATATTTTTTAATTTAAAGTGTCTTCAATTTTGCAAATTCACAATAAAAAACTATGCGAGTATGAAGTTTAAAAATTAAAGATTTTGTAATTTTTGTTTTTCATATTTGGATTGACAAATTTGCCGAAATTTTTTATTTTTTGACTGAAGATTAATTTTTCACTGAAAATGTAACTATTCCACTTTTGGATACAAATTAAGTTTTTCTAATTGAAAATTCAACTATTTGTGTAAAAGTTGCACCATTTTGTTAAACATATTATTTTTTTTTTGGATGAAGACTCGTCTTTTTGATTTAAAATTAAAGTATTTTGTTAAATATTCACTTTTGTTGGTTTTAAATTATTTTTTTTAATTGAAAATGCAAATTTTTCCATTTTTGGTTGAAATTTTACAGTTTTAGTTGAATATTCATATTTTTTTGGTAAAAAATGAAACTGTTTAGTTGCAAATGAACTTTTTTTTGAAAAAAATTCATATTTCGTCTTGAAAGTTTAACAATTTGGATTTCTTTTTCTTGACTGCAAAATATTCATTTGTTAAACAGTCGTATTTGTGGTTGGAAAATTGTACTTCTGGGTTGAAAGTTGAACTATTTTTTGTTAATAATTTATTGTTTTTATTGATGGTTCATTATTTTAGTTGAAAATTCATCTCATTGGATGAAAGTTTAAAAATTTTGTTAGAAATTTATCTTTTTTGGTTGAAACCTCAACCGTTTTTATTGAAAATTCGTCTATTTGGACAGAAAATTTGTTCTTTTGGATTGAAAATCCACGCTTTTTTGAAAATTAAACTGCCGTCTAAGAAATTAAATTATTTAGTTGGAAATGCAACTGTTTTTTGTTAAAAATTCGTCCTTTTTTGGATGGAAAATTAATCTTTTTTGTTTAAAATTGGAAGTTTTTACAGAAAATTCGTCTTTTGGCATAAAAATTCAACAATTTGGACACATTTTTTTTCTTTTTTGACTGAAATATCTTTATTTATTGAACGTTCGTATTTGTGGTTGGAAAATTCAATTTTTGGGTTAAAAGTTAAACATTAATTTGTTTTTATTGAAGATTCATTATTTTAGGTGATAATTCACCTTTTTTGTTAAAAATTAAACTATTTTTTTTTAATTCAATTAAGTCGTTGAACATTTAAATATTTTGTAGAAAAGTCATCTGTTTTGGCTCAGAATGAACCTATTTTGTTAAAAATTTAATTATTTTTATTAAAAATTAAAATATAATTTGTTGAAATGTCTTCTTTTCTGGTTCAAAATTAAATTATTTTGTTACATATTCACTTTTGTTGGTTTTAAATAATTTTTTATAGTTGAAAATGTAAATTTAACATTTTTGGCTGAAATGTTACCGTTTTAGTTGAATATTCGCGTTTTTTTCGTAAAAAATGCAAATGTTTGGTTGCAAATTAACTTTTTGGTTGAAAATTCATATTTCCGTTTTGAAAATTGAACTTTTTTACAAAAAATTAATCTTTTGTCTAGAAAGTTTAACAATTTGCATGATTTCTTTTTTTTTGACTGAAAATTTCTTATTGAAAATTCGTCTACTTGGACAGAAAATTCGTTCCTGGTTTTTGTTAGAAACTCGTCCTTTTTTGGAGAGAAAATTCATCTTTTTTGTTTGAAAATCACAGTTTTTTTTACAGGAAATTCGTCTTTTGGCATAAAAATTCAACAATTTGGACAACATTTTTTCCTTTTTTGACTGAAATATCTTTATTTGTTGAAATTTCTTATTTTTGGTTGGACAATTCAATTTCTGGGTTACAAGTTGAACTACTTTGTTAAACATTCATTTTTTATTGACGATTCATTATTTTTGTTGATAATTCACCTTTTTCTTTACAAATCAAACTATTTTTTTAAAATTTAATTCATTCGTTAAACATTTTGTTTTGTTTTTTGAAAAGTCATCTCTACTGGTTCAAAATTAAACTATGTTGTTAAAAATTAAATTATTTTCAATAAAAATTTGAATATTATTAGTTGAAAATTCATCCGTTTTGGTTAAAAAATAAACTATTTTGTTAAAAATTTAATTAATTTGTTAAAAATTCAATTATTTTTTTGAAGAGTCATCTCTTTTCGTCGAAAATTCGAACATTTTTATTGAAAATTCATCTCATTAATTAATAATTCAATAATTTTTTGAAAATTTAGGTATTTTGCTAAAAACTTATCTTTTTTGATAAAAAATTCAGCCGTTTTTGTTCAAAATTCGTCTACTTTAATAGAAAATCCGTCCTTTTGGATCGAAAATCCGTCCTTTTTGTTGCAAAGTTGACTATCGATTAAAAAATTCATCTCTGCTGGTAGAAAATTTATCTTTTATGTTATAAATAAATAAATTTAGAATGGTCTTGTAGGTTAAAATTTTAACTACCTTTTTAATTGAAAATTTAGATACTTGGGTAAAAGTTGAATCAATTGATCAAAAATTTATTTTTTTGGTTGAAAGTTTGCCTCTCTTCCTGAAAATTGAACTATTTTGTTAAAAATTTGCTTTGCTTCCTTTAAAATTCAGTTTTCTGACCAGAAAATGTAATATTTCCTTGCTTGTTGAAAATTGATCTTTTCAGTCTTTGAATAATAATGGCCAGGCTAGTTAATTATAATAATATTTAAAAGGTAGGGGAGACCAGCCTACAGTAGATAATCATTAATTTAAAATACTTATATGTATGTAAAATAATTAAATAAATGCAATGAATAGTTGCAACACGATAGGTGCTAATATGTTAAAATTAAAATTAATTATCTTACTTTTGTTTATTGTTACAATCAATAATTATATACTGTAAGATCATTATCTACTGCAGGGTGGTCTCCCCTAAATAATTATTATTAGTTTGCTCTTTGATATGGAACAACCATCTCCTTTAAAGATTGAACTTTAAGATTGAAAAATCTGAAGAAAAGGGAGCCATCAAAGAGAATAAAAAATTGAGCTCTGATTTTCCCGTGAAGGGTAGAAGAGGCTCAGGAGAAAATTTGTAACATGAGAGGGTGTGAAGTGAGGATGATAGGGGTACTCGCGTCGGGGGCAGTGCAGTTTTCGGGGACGGTCGATACACTTTCCAAAGCCGCCACGTGCTTCACATGAACGTTGTGCATTTCAGAAGACCTTGCGCACGCAGAAGACCTTGCGCACGCGGAGGACCTTGCGCACGCGGAGAACCTTGCGCACGCACAAGACCTTGCGCACGGAGCTTATAACGGATTTACGAATCCTCAAGAGTTATTTTCATAGTTGGATGACATTTTTGCTGCTTTTTCTCGAAAGATAATTTGCATTGCCCCACTGACGAGTCCGTTGAGGCAGTCCGGATCGAAAAATAAAAAATTTGATTTTTATTTTAGTGAAGAAAATATATTTAAAACAAAATGAATTGCAGAACAAAAATAAATAATATCGACTCTAATGACAATCAATAAATCTTCTTTACAACAGTGATTTTTATTTCAGAAAAGGGCTCTCTACTTGTGGATGCAATGTGGAAATTTATTGTATCTCTTATCCAATTCTTTTTCAATCTCTTGCACTGCTTTACCAAATTCTCCTCATAAATCTTCCTTTTCAAATCTTCTTCAAATGTCCAATGATTTATGACTCGAAGAATTTGTTACCTAATATATAGGGGCGGGGGGGGGGGGGGGGGGATTTTCAACCATGAAAGATGACTTTTCTACCATAAAAGATCAATTTTCAATCCAACAGGACGAATTTGAACAAAAAAATTGACTTTTCGACCAAAAAATATGACTCTAACAAACTAGTTGAATTTTTAACACACATAAATGAATTTTCAACCAAAAATATTAATTTTCTACCAAAAAATGAATTTTCAACTTAAAAAGATAAGTTGTCAACCAAAACGGAATAGTTAAATTTGCAGTTAAAAAAAGTAATTTTTAACAAAATAAAAAGTTAATTATCAACCAATGGAATCAAAAGATGAAAGATGAATTTCTAACAAAATATTTCAGTTTCTGAGCTAAAAATCTGAATTTTTTTAGAAAATAGTTCAATTTTATACCGGAAGAGACAAGTTTTCATAGAGAAAGTTAATTTTTAATAAAAAAAAGGATTTTTTAACGAAATAGTTGAATTCTCATCTAAGAAAAAACTAATTTTAAACCAACTGAATTTAAGTAAAGAAAAAAGAATTTTTAATAAAACATTCGAATCCTCAACAAAAATGATGAATTTTAACCGAATAGCTAAATTTTTTGATAAATATTTTAATAAATATTTTTCCTACGAAAACAGACGAATTTTCAACTAAATATATGAATTTTCAACCAGAAAATATCAATTAAAAAAAATGGAATAGTTATATTTCCAGTTGAAAAAGTTCATTTTCAACCAAAAATTAAACGAATTTTTACAAAATCATTAAATTTTTACCCGAGGAGGCGAATCTTAAAAAAATGAATTTTTGAAAAAGTCTTTCAAAATTCAGCTGAGCAGTTGAATTTTTTACCAAAAAATATCACTTTTTAACAAAATAGTTGCGTTTTCAACAAAATAATGTCATTAATAATTTTTTTTCTATAAATAAACGAATTTTTAGCAAATCAGTTAAATTTTTAATCAAGAAGATTATTTTTCTACACAAAAGATAAATTATTAACAAAATACATAAATTTCTAACCGATTACTCGAATTTTCAACAGAAAAAGGTAAATTTTTAACCAAAAAGAATAATTTTCTACAAAAAGACGAATTTTCAACAAAATACATGAATTTTCCAAATAGTTCAATTTTAAACTAAAAAAGATAAATCGACCAAGAATGGAATTGTTGAATTTCTAGTCAACCACACAGAAATTATCAACTATCAAAGATGAACTTTCTACCAAAAGAGATAAATTTTTAAATAAAAAAAATAATTTGCAACCAAGAAAGATATTTCAGTCAAAAAAAAAAAAAAATATTACTCAAAATTTTATTTGATTAATTTGTATTTTATATTTTTTTCATTTCTGAATTTTTGGAACTAAATATTCGAATTTTTAAATAAGAAAGATCCAATTTTTAACAATAAATGAAGTTGTTGAATTCACATTAAGGGGAAATAGTTTTCAATAAAAAAAATGAATTTTCTACAAACATTTTAACTAGAAGTATTTTTGAGACAAAAAATATGACGAATTTTATATAAAACAGTTTAATTTTCAACCCGAGAACATGAATTTTCAACAAAAAAATCAATTTGCAAAAAATGAGTTGAATTTTCAACCAAATAGTTTCAATGGTCTACAAAATTGTTGAACTTTTGAAACAGATTTAAGAATTTTAAACAAAACAGTTGAATTTTTAACCAGTTAAATTTTTTAACATTTTTTTCTATTTCCAGTGAAATAAATAAATTTTCAAACCAAAAAGATAAATTTTCAACAATATAGTTGAATTTTCAACCAAGAAGAATGACTTTTTGGAAAAATAGTTGAATTTTTCACTAAATAATTAAACTTTCAACAAAATAATTTAATTTTGCAAAAAATAGCTGAATTTTTAACCTGCAAAGGTGAGTCTTCATACAAAAAGATTAATTTTTTACAAAAATACGAATTTTCAGCAAAATATATGAATTTCAAAAGAAATAGTTGAATTTTCAACTGAAAAACATAAGTCAAAATTTCAGTTTAAAAAAACTAATTTTCAAACCAAAAAAATTCATTCGGTTGAATTCAACTAAAGAAGAGGAATTTTGAAAAGCATTTTTGAATTTACTACCAAATAGTTCAATTTTTCATTCATAAAGAAATGACATATGTTGTTTTTTAGAGAAAATTAGGCGATACGTATTTTTTTAATTTACGAAAAAAAATGTTTTACGAAGTTACGCGCATGCCAGATTTTTTAATAACATTTTTTACTTTCATAAGGAAAACATGTTGTGATTTTTATGCGGGCTAAATAATTTTTGTGATCAGAAAAAATTTTTTCTCATAAAATAGAATTTCCTAACTTTTCTCGCAAACAATTGACAGACACGAAAAAATGTTAAGATAAAAGTTTGCACAACTAAAAACATTCTATGAAAAATATTTTGAGGAAAAAAATTCTCCCTGTCTCAAAAATGGTTTAGTCCGCATACAGCTGATAGAATGACTTTTTTCTAATAACAGAAAATTTTCCAAAATATTGGAATTAATAAAAAAGGTGGGGTTTTCAATAAATTTTTTTTTCACGTTTTCAAAATTTGAAGAAAAAGGTCAAAAATATTTGTTGGAACCCTCCACATTTTTTTCCTTTAATTTTTTTGCGGTTTGAGCTTATATGAAGAAGATATCATATCAGCCAGGAGAATTTTGCTCGTAAACATATTTCGTCTTCGAGTTCTACATTTTTAGGTAAAAAAATTATTTCTTCTAAAAAAAAAAACGAATTTTCGACAAATAAGTTACATTTTCAAATAAATACTTTAACTTTTAACCAAATAGTTTAATTTTCTACCAAAGTAGATGCATTTTTAACCAAAAATATGAATTTGTAACAAAAAAGTTAATTTTCGTCCAAATAGTTAAATTTTTTACCAAATTGTTGAATTTTGAACCCGATAATATAAATTTTCGAAAAGCAGTTGCATTTTTAAAAACCAAAAAGAATTCATTTTTCACGAGGAATTTTTCTACCAAAAAGATAATTTTAATTTTGATTTAAAAACAGTTGAATTTAAGCAAAAATGACAATTTTGAACAATATAGGTGAATCCTCATCCAAAAAAGATTAATTTTCAACAAAGGAGATCAATTTTTAGTCTAAAATATCAAGTTTCAAACAAAAATGGAATAGATACATTTCCAGTAAAGAAAATAAATTATGAAAAAAAAATTAAGTAAATAAATTTGTAGCAAAATACTTAAATTTTCAAACCAAAGAGATGACTTTTCAACGAAAATGATGAATCTTCAAAAAAAAAAAGAGAGAAATTTTCAAGAAAATAGTTAAATTTTAAACTAAAATGATGAATCTTCAACTGAAATAGTTAACTTTTCAGATAGAAAATAAATTTGCAACCAAAAAGGATTAATTTTCTACTAAACAAGATTAAATTGTCATTAAATCATTATTTTTGATATTATTAACAAACTAAATGACTCTCCAACCAAATAGTTCAGTTTTCAACAAAAAAGATAGATTTTTAAACGAGCATATTAATTTTCTACAAAAAAAGATGAATTTTCAACCAAGCAGTTGTATTTTTAACCAAAAAGAATGAATTTTCAACAAGAAAAGATCAATTTTTAATCAAAAATATAAATTTTCAAAAAAAATGGAATGGATACATTTCCAGTAAAGAAAATTAATTATACAACAAAATTTAGGAAAACAAATTTATCGCAAAATAGTTAAATTTTCAAACCAAAGATATGACTTTTCAACTAAAATCATGAATCTTAAAAAAAAAACATTTTAAGAAAATATTTAAATTTTGAACTAAAATGAGGAATCTTCAACTGGAATAGTCAACTTTTCAGATAAAATATAAATTTGAAACAAATGAGATTACTTTTTTACCAAACAAGATTAA
>JAABKJ010004942.1:0-23683 GCA_011634705.1 Andricus grossulariae
ATCCTCTTCGTGCCGGTGAACTTCTTTGCCAACAGGTAAGGATGTCCCTCCGGAGTTGGTCCGACCACTTAAATCTACGTTCTCGCGTATTATATTATATTATTATATATATTATTATTATTATTAGTTTGTGTTGAGACAGTAACAGCCCTTGACGCTTGGACAATCCCATTGCGTCCCCTTGTGAGCCTAAGCGTGAACCCAAAGCCCTCTCCATAGGGAGAGGACCGCAGCCACGCTGTTGGCTGATATCTCTGACTCACTGATGCAGTAATTTCCTGTGAATGTTAGACGTTTCTCCGCAATCGCAGGGCAGTGACAAAGGATGTGAGTTCCTGTCTCATTATCCTTTCCGCACTGACGACAGAGAGGACTTTCCGCAAGCCCTATCTTATGTCTTGCTCTGTTAGAGTTAAGCTTAGACCAAATCCCACTCATTCTGATGTTCCTTAGTCAGCCAACTGTTAAATTCTTTAGTGACTGGCCTACTTTAAATACCTACAACTGTCTCTGGTCCAGTAAAATTTCTTCTTGCTGCTAGTTTGGCTAGCCTACACTGTAAAAAAAGCTTTGGCGATGTTTACAATCAGATAGTTATTATACGTGCGGTGTATTTTCAAATTAAAATGTATAACGTGATTAATTTACGATACTACAGTACTTATTTTCAGTCTAGTGTGATTTCACTTCAGGTAACAATGTGAAATTAGAACGAAGGTTGTTCTGTTTGCAGTCGAATGTAAAATTACTATGTCCGATGATGGAAATTGTTCGATCGGCGTGGGACATAGTAAGTGTACGTAAGGTGATAAATTTACTTGGGACTTTAAGTCTACGAAAGTATATTTAAAGTTTGAATATGTGTGCCTTTCTATCGCGAGGCAGTAAGTCGGCAGGGACGAACGCCGCAGAATTATGTGCAGGACGTCAATTTGGACCATTCGGGACTCTCTAGTATAAGTCGTGCCAAACGATGAGTTCCGGAGACGGCTGAACGGCCTCTTACCAATGGGTGCCCATTTCATTCGTTTGCATTCTTGTTTTCGTTGTTTTGCACGTCATATCGCGTTGTTATGAATATGTAAAAATAATTTGTTCTTTCACTCGAAACAAATGAATTTTTTAATTTTTAGACTGTCAAGTGGTTACATTGCGTTTTCTCCCTTAAATACAGAAAATAGCTTTAAAATATTTTCACCGCTGTAAAAAGTTGTGAATAGTAGGAAGGTTAGGGAAATTTGTTAATCAGGGAACGTTAGAAATAAGTCAGAGATGAAAAAATGATTGAAATTCGAAGAACCGAAAAGTTTTTGGGGAACCAAATCTTGAAATATCTATTCGATTATAAAAGCTGAGGACAAAATTTAACGAGATTTCGGAGATTTCCGACCTGTACGTAATTTCACGGTCGACGACGGGAAATTTACGTCCTGCATGTATTTCCTTACGGTGGACGCAGTTTGAGAAGAAAAATATGTATTTTTACAGAATTCTGCTTATTCACTACGTGCCACACCGATCGAATTATTTCCATCGTCGCAGGATATAATTTACACCAACTTTTTTTACAGTGTATCTGATATCTCATTGCCCTTGATATCGCTGTGTCCAGGGATCCATAGCAGAGTAACTTGGTTTTCCGTCGCTAACATATTTAGTGCCTCGAAGCATTCCCATACTAATAGCGACGTTGTCGTTGTTCCATTCAAGGCTAGTACAGCAGCCCTGCTGTCTGAGTAGATACGGATGTTCCTTTTGTTGTCATACTCTTTTGCCTTGTAGGCGAAATCCATCACTGACAGGTGTGCGTCGCCGTTAACCCATTCCTCCTTCGTGGATAGGCTAACTCGATACTTCTTGTCGAAGAGGTAGTGAGTGGCCATTTTTTCCCTGGGCATGTTCAGAGTCGGTCTCCTCGCGATAACGATTGGGATTTTCACTGCTGTCGAGATCCTTCTGTCATTTGCCAAATTCAGTCCCCAGGCCGCCTTCGCAGTCACGACCTTGATGGTGAGATGTAAGGACTCCAAACCTATTAGTGCCTCTAGTACCATCGTGGGTGTCGACTTCGAGACACCAGTGACGCCTCAAAATCAGTCCCCTGATCCTTTCCAGTCGAGACTTCACAGTGGACCCTGCTCCACCAGACCACCGCCGCATAGGTTGGCTTGGGCCGCAAGATCGCTGTGTAGATCCACATAAGTGTCTCCGGTTTGAAGCCCCAGCTTTTCCCTGTGGCTCTCCTGCAGAGCCATAGAGTCGCTATTAGCTTCTTGCACTTGTTTTCCAGGTCCTGGTTCCATAACAGCTTCTCATCCAGAATGAATCCTATTTATTTAGCTCGTTCTTTGATTTCCAGTTGTTGTCCTCCAAGTTTCAGTGTACTCGTGGTTCCACACTTATACCATCTGGCCGCGCACGATAACCAGTATATCGTCCGCATAGCCTATGACGTGGTGACCCTGATTTGAGAGTAGATGAAGCAGTTCATCCACTACTAAGCACCACAGCAAGGGCGATAAAACTCTTTCCTGTGGAATCCCGAGTCAACGGTTCCACATAAAGTGGTATCACCCCTAATCGTAGTTAGCTTCCTGTTGGCCAACATGTAGCACGTCCATTCCACGACTGCGGTAGACACCCCATGTGTGATCATGGCCGCCCTGATATCGATGTCCATAAATGTTCCAATCGCGAGGCCTTCCTCCTTCAGTTGTCCTTCAATTAGGTTTATTGCTCCGCTTACGGCCGTCTCCGTCGAGTGACCAGCCCTATAGGCGTGTTGTTGCTCATTGTGAAGTGACCTCCTTGACAAGACCTTATCGCGGATATATCTATCCAAAGTCTTTCCACTGTTTTTAGTAGGAAAGATGTTAGGCTGATGTGACGGAAATCCTTGGGTAAGGTATAACTGATCCTACCTGCTTTCGGAATAAAGACTACTCTCGTACCCCTCCATGCCGCCGGGACATGTCCCAACGTCAGACCAGTTGGACCGCAGGCGACTTTTGTTGCTTCTGGGGTGTCGTCCCCTTTTATCCAAACCTTGAAAAGCCCGGGAAATTTGCCTTGATCAGGTGAGCCAAGGTATTCCCGTCCGACTCTTTCGAGAAAGAAGCTTATCCAGTCTAGCCGCCTCAGATTCCTTCTCGATGTCTGTGCAAAAGTTGGTCCAGCTCTTCCACTTTGCCTTACGCATTGCGTCCCTGTATTCATCCCTCATCGTTGTGAATGAGGTCCATATTTCCTTCTTTTTGCCAGTACTGGCACGTCTGAATCTCTCTCTGGTTTCCCTGCGAAGCTCTTCGCGTTTCCCATTCCACCAGTGTGTATCCCCCAGCCTTTCGGACTCTCGTAGGCCGACAGTTACTTTCATAAGTAGCTTTGATGGCTTCCGTGAAAATGTTGGCTGCTATCTCCAGGGTATCCACGTCTCGAATTGACGTGGGAACCTGTGAAAGTGCACATCTTAGTTCCATGGTAAACTGTTCCCAGTCCGTTCTTCTTGGATTTCTGACCCATTTGGGGCCAGCGGGTACAATGGATTCCAACACGAACTCTATCTGTGAGTGATATGAGAGAGTGGGTTCATCTGAAACTGTCCACTTGATATTATCTCTAAAACTACTGGTACAGAGAGTGATGTCAATGACTTCCTCCCTGACCGACCGACTTACGGAACGTCGGGGTGTTCCTCGTGTTAAGAATATTTAAATCAGTGTTGATTAGGTATTCCAGTAGGTCATTACCTCTTGAGTTGATGTCCGTGCTGCCCCACAAAGTATGGCGGGAATTAGCATCGAATCACAGTAGAAGAGGAATACCCCTTACCTTGCAATATTCCACCAGTGTACGTACATCCACTGGTGGGTTGGTATCGCTGTCATAAGGAAAATAAGCCGATCCCAGAACAAGCCTTCTTATTCCTTTGAGATCCGTGGCTATCGCCATCAGTTCTCTCGAGCATAGCTCAAGCAGCGGGACAGCGTTAACTCCCTTCGCCGGTATGCAGGCCCTTGGTTTGGCCGCCTTGAGGTCCCCGTAACACAAACGTCCAGCCCCCCCCCCCCAATCCCCTTATGGTACCTCGAACTAGCAAAGGTTCTTGGAGTAGCGAGATACCTGTGTGCCTCGCAGCCATGCCCTTCAGCAAAACTGCAGAGGCTCCTTTTCTGTGATGCAAGTTAATTTGGGTAATGGTTAGACCAGGAGCAGTTATTTAGGTCTGCTCCCGATCTTCCTGTGTCCCAACCGGCTCCTCCTGTCCCTGGCCTGCTGTTGAGGGACGCAAGAGCCCTCGTCTGGGAATCAGGAATCTGCACAACTAGGAGATGCCTGATTCCTTCTACTGTGTCCTCTTCCTGAAGCATATCGTGCCTGACGATTCGCCAGGACACTGTCTTAATTGAGGGGATGAATCCCTCAAACGGCCGGAGTACCTCAGACGGCTCTTCCAGTTTACCCGGGAACCACGCCTTAGCCCTCACCATCTTCTGGAGCAACTCAACCCCACCCACCTTAAGAGCTGCACCTTTCCACGGCTTTTTCTCGACCACTACTTTGAGTAGCCAAGCTTAGTCGCTAGGTCGGCTGCCACGAATACGAAGACCCCTCCTCTGCAGAATGAGGTCACGAATTTTGGCCATTGATCTGGTTACACTCTTTCGAGCGCCCTCCCGGTAGCCTCCTGGAAAAACTCGTACTGCTCCGTAGTAAGCATTGAGTCCGGATAGTTGGTATCGGCCACCCCCATCGTCAGGGGGTTAGTCCTCTGAGCGGCCGTCAGTCCAGCTCCCGACGACTCTAGGTCGGCTGCTGGGCCGCCTTGTGCCTCTTCAAAGGCTTAGCCACCCCCGGTGGGGTGTCCTCTGAGCCCCTACCTCTCTTCTGGGCCTCAGTGCTGGATGCCGATCCTGTAGCTGCCGACGTTCCATCTCCCGCAGCTGCTCTGCTAGCTGCTGCACTTGTATCTTCAGCCTCCTTTTCAGGGAACCGATGATGCGTTTTTTCTTTATGGGGGACTGATTGGCCTCTCCCGTTACCATAGCCTCAGTCAGAGGTACCGTCGATTCCTCAGCTCCCGAAGGAGCTGGGGGGCACAGCCGCCACCTGAATTTGGCTTTCCGAAGAGACAGATGGGGAGGAAAGGGTTATGTTAGACCCTTTAAGGCCCAACCCCTCCGCCACCTCCCTTCGTCCTTCCTTCGATTTTGGGTTTGTTTTTGCGTGTTCCATTTTCATCCCACGAGAAGGTAGGGAAATAAAAGGTATGCCCCTGCAGAGCCGCGCATGCAGGGGTAACACTAATTACTCGAGGAGGTCGTCCGGTGTGCCCAAGAGGCCGTAGGACACCTTCGTAACCCCTAGGTGCCAAAGTGCCACGAGCACGATCATTCTACACCCGTGGCTTAGGGGGTGGTCACATTGAGTGAGACACTCAATGTTCAAATATCCGTTTGCAAAGCACCATAACAGACGGAGGGCTGTTTTTTGGTCGCTATGCGGGCCGCAGGTCATTCTTGACCCGATTTTAAAGCTGCAAGTCTGTCCGGGAGGGGCCTTGACCCAGGGATCTATAAGGCCCGTGTTAGCTAGGCTTTTTCACTCTTCTACCATACCGTACTCACGCATACCAGGAGAGCCCGCTTATAGGGATCCTTTCATTCATATGCATACACATGCAGGTTGAGGTCTTTTTGACCCCCATGTCCATATTCAAGGACCTTCGAATTAAATTTGGTTCAGCCCCACCATGTATTATAATGTACGAGTATAAAAATGTTCTTTCTATTTTTATTTTTGAAAATTGATGTGAAAGGTAATAAAATTATTTTAACTTAATCAACGTTATATTTGGTGAATATCATACACCTCTCATGTTTTCTTATACGAAAAAGAAAAAATTTATGGATGAAAAAAGTTAGGGAAAAAAAGGAGTCACGGAATTTTAATCTGGGTTTCGCTGTACACTGATACATAAATCGATTCATCTTGTCAAAATGAATAAATTTGGCACGTATTATGTTGCTATATTCCTAATATTTAAAATAATTTATACCCATAAAGGAAAAATTAAAAACTTGAAAAATTCTTAAAGATTCCTTGAAAAAAATTAATTAATAGGACTGCGTAGTTCATTTTTCTCTCTTATAGAGATTAACGTGTAAAATGACATACCTTTTTTCATCTGTAATTCTGCAAGAGAAGTTATGACTGAATTTGTTTGGAATTTTAGAGATTTATTTGCATAGGAATGAAAATCAATTTTATCATACTTTCATGTTTAAAAAATGTTATGTAAGGATTTCACCCTTCTAGTACAAGATGGGGTTCAGAGGCCCAGAAGACCAGGTGGGGTCGTATCCGACCCCACCTTTTTTATTGCACAAAAACTCCTTTAATAATATCACAAAATCGTTTATTATCAAAATATAGCAAAATAAAACTCTTTTTATTAATTTTTCCATTAATACTTCGAATTTAGACTTCTTCCATATCACCCATAAGCCGCTATTTTTCAAATCCGATTTCTGCATTCTTGTAGGTGTTCTACTTATAATATTTTAACCACGCACGATCATGGTAACATCTATAACTAATGTCGAAAAGACGATAAAATAAAGCAAATTTGCATAATATGGTAAACAATAAGAAAAACTAGTGAAGAACCATTTGAAATATTTTCGGTTATTTATAAAGTATCTTCTTCTTTTTGAGAAGCACATTGGGGACATAATATTTTTTATGTTGCCCACACAGTTTTCGTTGAAATTTCATGCACCGGAAGTACGTAGCTTCTCTGATGGCTAGAGCGAGACTGAAGGAAAGGTTACCCAAGCGGAAGAGACGTTCCTCCTTCCCACGTATCTTGACTAGAATAATGAAACGTTGGGTCGGATTCGACCCCACCTGGTACTAGGAGGGTTAAAACTGTTTTTATAGTGAATATCGAACATTAAGCAATCGTTTACTCTTCCTGTATATAATTGATGAATTTAAAAGTGCTTTTTCAAATAATAGGCATAAAAAACGTGGGAGTCGCTTTAATTTTTTAAGCTTATAACTATTATACAAGTACTTCTAATTAAAATTAAACCAGAATGAACCCTCTAAATTGAAAAACGAGTCACCGGAGAATTTTTGAAGTTGGAACTTTGAGAAATCGTTTTTCGAGAAAAACACATCTAAACTTGGCGAGTGCCATAAGTACACGTGTTATACTTTTTCTTGGAACATGAATTATAGCTACTTCCGATTGCTTTCGAGACATGAATATAGTGCCAACAGATTCAGTATGGGTCCCAGCATCATTCCGCATTGAAACCCGAAAACAGTAATTTTGACTTCAACTTAGAAAAACGTGAGTATCTCCTAAACAAGAACCAACCATGAGGGCCCTTTTCATGCAGACACCCACATATAGTTTTAAAATATTTATTATAATAGCAAAAAATATTGCCAAGTAAATGAAAAGAATTCGCTTAAATTTCCATATTTATAGCAAATTTAATGTTCAATTTGGGCCTTAAACCCTGAATCTGTCATAATTATTTTCACTATAAAAACGACTCCGTCACAACTTTACTATTTTTTTTTAAATATAAAAATAATTCTGAATAGTTTTCTGTGCATTAGAAAGATATTTTAAAAAACTGGATTTGGCTGCAACTATATTATGAAGAATGATTGAAATGATCGAATCAAATTATACTAAATTTCACGTTTAGACGAGTAGCGACCCTGGCGTAACTGGCCGAACGCAAGCATTTCGCTACAGCGTAATGCTAAAGTAATGCTAGCAAGTTTCTTTTTCAGCGTTAAAAAATTAAAAAATAATGTGGCTGTCATTGAAGTCTGCCTACGGCGGCGTCAAGCGGGTTGCCAACATGCAGGGGCCCGACTTCAATGACAGCCACTTTGTTTTTTTATTTTTTAACGCTGTAAAAGCAATTTTTTACAATGACGGCATGATCATTTAACGTAAATTTTAAAGTATTATTATAATTGCAACAGTTTATATATCTATTTTGCTTCTTTTAATAATTATAATGCCATATTACTTCAGCATTACTTTAGCATTACTTTAGCATTACTTTAGCATTACGCTGTAGCGTAATGCTTGCATTCGGCCGGTCCGCCAGGGGGGGGATAAAAAGGTATAGGATAAATGTTGTAAACATTCTGCGAAAGAAAACGGTCTATCTATTTTTCTATTTTCTTTGTTATCAGCTATCTCCTTCTGCTAGGTTCAGTTCAAAAATATTGATATCTCCTTCAACCTATTTTTCGATACGTATTTTTTAAAAAAAACTTATACCTCATACAAATATATTGCAGAAAAATAAAATTATTTATTATATTCATTATTTGCATAATGTATAATGTAATATTTCTGATTGTAAGAACACGGTACTTTATTCTTTTTTTATTCAAATGTGTAGAGTAAATCCAAATATTTATCGGAAGTACAATAAAAATCTAAATGTTGGGTATCATCCTCCTTAATTTTCTGTCTCAGTTATTCCGGATGTGTACATTTTATGGAAGCATTCGTCCTGCATATTAATAACGCACAATAGATTTGTTGCGCGTCGTGATACTTTTTTAAAAGAAAATCTAGTTCAGCCTTCATTGCTTTCCAACCTAAATTGATTCTCCCCCATGTACGCGCCCCAGTAACAAAATCTAATTATTTTTAAAAAGGATGTAGGGCCAGCTTCCAGCCCACATCGCACAGACCCATCGTTCCATATACGTCCAGTAGCTTAGATAATGCAATCAAATATTACCTAGAAGCTGCGTACGTGTAAGCAAAATATTTTTAGGAATGGCTGACCTCTTAAAGTTTATAGTTTCCGTTATTAGTCATTCATACATTTAACAACATTATAGACCGGAGATACACTGAGTTCACCTCAGACTTTAGCCTTGAAATACGAGAATCTTGTTTGTGAGTTAGATTCTTATTTAGCTGCTTCATAGTGTATATATATAGAGGTGACTACTCGTATACCTAATTATACAATTACTCAAAATTTTCTTGATTACAATTACCTACAATTTAGTTTGATTCACTATAATCAACGATCTGAATATACTGAAAAGCAGTAATAAGAAAGAATCAATAAAATAAATAACTTTCCTCGTCTATCATTTTCGTTCATTTTATATTGGATCAAAGATAATGTTTACCAATATTTTATTTTTTCTAGTATATTTATTCTGAGTCATGGTATGAAAACATTTTTTCTCGTTTTCTCATTGGTGCTGATGTTTGTTTTCTTATCACTGTGTTTACACACGATGTGATAAAATTAGTGAACTTTGACAAGATTCTCTTTCCTTACCGCTCTTATAATTAAATGAAAAGATGAGTTTTTGTAGTGCATACAAAACTGAAATAGAATTATGCGAGAATAAATCCTACTATACCCTTTAATTTTTGAAAATGCTGAAATTGTTCAACTTTTAATTTTGTACTGCTCTTAAACATTGAAGGTTTTCAATAATAAATCAAGCGGGCTATCTAGCTTTAAATCTTAAAATTGCTCGCTGTGTTCCTCCCCGGGTCGGGCTGGGATTATAAAATGGCCCTAGAAAACTTGTTGAAACCGGCCCATCGATTTTTTTTTTATTTTGTCCCAGGAAAAGAACATCATTCGAATGGCTAGACAATCGCCTTAAAATAGCATATTGTGTATCGAGGGCGTAAAGAAGGCTATTTTGACGAGTGTGAATTTGGTGCCCGAGCGAAGCGAGGGCGGTAGTCACACGAGGCAAAATATCTTTACGCCCTTGATACACGCTATACTTTTTGTCCCCCTCCTTGAAAACAAGCATGTGAAGCAGATAAGAGGATGTTTGTTGTACTTGACAATTTTAGATTATAGGTGAATGGAAGAAATAGCGTACTTTGCAGAAGGAAGACTGGCGGGTCTAGCAATACAATTTTTTCAAAGATAAAGATCAATTCCTCCATATTCTCACTTGCGGGGTGCAGTGTATGTATAGCGGGCGTAAAGTTTTATGTAGCGGGCGTAAAGTTTCATGTTGGCCCGGTTGCGGAGTGTGCATGGGCGAGCGTCACTGGGCTGGAAGCGGCCACATTACGCCTGCTTCACGTGCATACAATGGCGCGTTTTCAAGGGAGGTCGGACAAAAAAATTAATTTTCTACTAAAAGAAAAGAAAATGTGTAACAAAATAGTTAAATTTTCAACCAAACAAAATAATTTTCAACTGAAATGATGAATCTTCGACTAAAATTAAATTTTTCACAAAGTAGTTCCCCTTTCGACCAATAGTTAAATCTTTTACCATATTGTTTAATTTTCTACCATATTGTTGAATTTTCGAGTAAAAAATACGAATTTTCTGCAAAATAGTTGAATTTTCATCCAAAAAATGTGAATTAAACCAAAATTCATTTTCAATCTAAAAAGATGAATTTTCAACAAAAAATATAATACTTGATATTAAAAAATATTAAATATAAATATTTTATACCAAAAAAGACGCATTTTCCACAATATAAAACAAATTTTCAACCAAATAGTTCAATCTTCAACCATGAGCAATAATTTTCTACTAAAAAAGACGAATTTTCAACCAAAAATGGAAGTTAACTTTTCAGTTAAAAATAATCAATTTTCAACAAACAAAGGGCATTTTCAACAAAATAGTTACATTTTATTTAAAATTATTTTACTAATATCATTAGGTAAATTACAAGTAATACTATTACCTAATTTGTTTTACATTTAACATACTGGGTACTTAGTAAGAACTATAATTTCGGATATTCATTATTAACATATCAGGAAAATCCCTGTTCTTATCAAAGCTTTATTAATTAAATAACTTAATTTTTCTCCCCAGGTTTGGATACCCGTCGGAACCATGAATTACGAAATGATTTCAAACCAATCCAGTCCAAGTAAGTAGCAACATGTAACTCATAGAATTTAAAAAAAAACTTCGAAGAATTATAAATTACCAATACGAATTGTCAGTAAAGACTATCCAAGACCAAAATTTATTTACAGTGTCACACGTAAGTTATCATGGTCCTAGCGACCTGCCCATGGGGTCTGTGAAGGAGCAGACCCTAATGTGGCAACAAAATTCGTACATGGCTGACTCCGGAATTCACTCAGGGGTTGCCACCCGGGCAGCCTCTGTTTCTGGCAAAGAGGATGAAGAGATGGAGGGAGATCAGCTCATGTTCGATCTGGACCAAGGCTTCGTTCAAGGGTTCACCCAAAATCACGTAGATGGTATGATACTATCTATCTCAGTTTCTGGTTTCAGTTTGGACATATATTTGACATTCGCTTTGGTTCACACGCTATTATTTCCCCATTGCAGAAATGAACTCACAACTGAGCCATACTCGATCTCAGAGAGTGCGAGCTTCCATGTTTCCAGAAACTCTGGAAGAAGGTATCGAGATTCCCTCGACACAGTATGATCCAGCTCAACCAACAGCTGTTCAGAGATTGGCAGAGCCAAGTCAGATGCTCAAGCATGCCGTCGTCAATCTGATAAACTACCAAGACGATGCAGATCTCGCGACTCGAGCCATTCCAGAATTGATCAAGCTTCTGAACGATGAGGACCAGGTTGTCGTTTCCCAGGCAGCAATGATGGTTCACCAGCTCTCAAAGAAGGAAGCCTCGCGTCACGCCATCATGAACAGTTCACAAATGATTGCCGCTTTGTTACGCGCTATCTCCAACAGTGATGACCTTGAATCCACAAAAGCTGCTGTCGGCACCCTGCACAATTTGTCACATCACAGACAAGGTCTCTTGGCCATCTTCAAGAGTGGAGGTATCCCAGCTCTTGTGAAGCTGCTTTGCTCACCGATGGAGTCTGTTCTCTTTTACGCCATCACGACTCTTCACAATCTTCTCCTTCACCAAGAGGGATCTAAAGTTGCTGTCAGACTTGCCGGAGGTTTACAAAAGATGGTCGTTCTCTTACGAAGAAACAATGTTAAGTTCTTGGCTATTGTCACAGATTGTCTACAAATTCTCGCATACGGAAATCAAGAGAGCAAGCTTATCATCCTCGCGTCTCAGGGACATACCGAGTTGGTCCGCATCATGCGTTCTTACGATTACGAGAAGTTGCTCTGGACTACTTCCAGAGTTCTAAAAGGTTCGTTTCAAAAAGATATCCTTTTACCCTGGTGGAAATAATTTCTATGAATTTCAACGACAAATGTTATGAAAGTGTAACCAAATTTCTAAGAATTCCTACAAAAATATTGAGAAAATGTTAATGCATACTAAGGTAACACCTTGATCTGACAATCACGTCATAATCAGGGAATGAAGCTGCTTCAAAATATCATTAGTGACATTTACCTACAAGTTCTTTTGAGAAGAGCATCCTTTGTGATATTGCTATCAGTAATACATACGTTCTCTGATTATCAGATCATCATCATATAAACTGGCATGGTTGCTTTGTGGATTTTAATTTACATAACTTCATAACCTTTCATGCAATGTTTAAGTTTTCCACATTAAAAATATTATTTTTTATTCCTTCCATTCGAATTTTCCAGTTCCGTATTTATATTTTGAAAAATACATGAGGACAAATACATCTTATGCTGTTATTTCTTTAGAAAATTGCCACATTTTTTCTCGTATGTATACCATGTTTTTTCCAAATTATTTGATGTAATAACAATATCAAACTTCAAGTCAAGAAATAATTCAAATCATCCATAAGGTAATAACTTTTAAGTTTTGAGAAATACAACTCCAACTTTTCATAAAGCTCAATATCAGTAATTTTATATTTTGAAAAAAAAAAGAGCATAATATTACACCGACCTAACCGATTTCTACATTTTTAGTAGAGATGCATTCGGGCGGGACGAGACAAGAAAACATGGATTTCGGGAACCATCCCGACGGACGATAGCGAGAAGTTGTCCCGTAACACGTGATGTTGGTCGATAATCTCGGAAAACGAGCAAGATCGGGTAAGATTCTCGATAAAATTTTTAATTTGACATCTCGCGTAAATATAAAAAATAATGCATTAGAATTTGGAAAATATGGAAGTAGAATCACATGAAAAGAAACGTCTTTTTATTTAATTTAAATGCATTAAAATGTTATTCGCTACTATAAATATATTTTAATTTGCTTTATTCTGCTATAAATAACTTTGTTACTAAAATGAATTTCATTTCTGTCTAAAAATATTTTATATTTGTTCTCTTGTTTTAGTAGTTATGAGAGATTGGGCTAGTTCCTTTATATTCTCTACCCTTTGGAGTTTTAAGTTTGTTTACAATTTTCTAACCTACGGTTTAATTGTTCAGATTTTGTAAAATTATTATACTTAATTACTTGATTTAGTATAAAATCATTAATTTGATGAGCTCGAAATTCATTGACCATGGTTCTTTTCGGCCTTCTTATTCGTCGTGAATCCACTTCCATAATGTTCAAATTCCGCTTCCTTATTTTGCAGATCTACGCGAAATGTCAAACTCAAAATATAAACATTCTCGAGAATCTTGCCCCATCTTGCTTGCATATTGAAGTCGGGACGGGATGAGATTAAACAATTGAAAACCAAAAGTTCTCGACAGCAAAACTATCTCGAATACGGGAAATATCAGGCGAGATCCGAGAAATTCTCGTCTCGGCGTGCATCAATCGGTTCTTATTATGGGTTTTTATGAAGGTTCCTACATGGATGGGTTTGCAATTAATATTTAAGGAGTTCGCAGTAGTTTTCTATGAAAGCTACGGCTGCGTAGTATTTTTTTTTTCTCAAGATTGCCAACTATACACCCAAAACTTCCAAAACATATTTCATTCAAAAAATGTTATAATCCCATGTGCGATTTCATGTAGAAACAATTCATAGGTTTTCATAACGGTATTCATATACAGGGTGGCAGCTTAGTCGGGAAATGACCGGTAGAAAACCGGGAATTTAATTAAAACCCCGGAGATTTACTTCTGGTCGCAGAAAATTTCAAGTTTTCATTATTTTAATCATTTTGGCCAATTTAGAAAAGTGATTTCTATTTTATCTACCGTCGCTGGTCATATAAGTTTGTTTAATAGGTTGTGGATTTATTTACTTATTTACGGTTTGTGGATCTTATATTTTTCAGATTATCTCCGTTTACTATAATTAAATCATCATAATTTATTATTGAATTTTTATTATTTTCCATTATAAGAAAAACCTTTGGCAATTGTTTTCTCTGTGAGATTAGTTCGCTTACTTAAGTTTGATAATCGAATTGATGATATTTCAAACATACAGAAACAATCATTGTCTTAATTTTTTCAAAAAATGAATTTATCACGTTTTATTTGCTTGCTCCTAATTTATCCTGACTTGGAACAGGGAATTTTAGACAATAGTTATCGTTTTTATTTTAGGACAGGGAGTTTCTGTAAAGAAATATAATTTCACTTGGAGCAGGGAATTTTTGACATGGAACGGGAATTTTTTTAAAGAATTATAATTCGAATTTAGAAGAAAAGAATTTAAAAGAATCCCTTTTCCAAGTCAGAAATTGAAAGTTCCCTCTTCCAAATTTTAGATAAAGAATGTACTTCAAGTAGTTTTTAGAGTAGAAGTATTATTTCAAAGCAGAAATATTGCTGAATTATAATAGACAATTTTGTTACATTGTTCGTTGCGAAATTATCTTTCTTTAGTTCAAAATTCAACAACTTGGTTAAACTCTGGTTGAAAATGTAACTACCTTGTTGAAAATCAATTTTTTTAACTGAAAATTTAACGATTCGAGTAGAAAATTTAACTATTTTACTGAAAATCCGTTTTTTTGGTTAAGAATGATATTTTCAACAGAAACTTTAAATATTCTTTTTTTTTTTTTTTTTTGAAAATGTATCTTTTTGGATGAAAAAAAAACTATTTGGTTGAAAATTGATATTCTCTATTTGGAAATTAAACTATTTGTTTGAAAATTTATATACTTTGTGAAAAATTCGTCTTCTTTATAGAAAATTAATTTTTATGGTTGAAAATTCATCTTTTTGGTATAAAATTCAACTACTCCAGTTGAACATTCATCATTTTAGATGAAAATTCATCAGTTTGGTTGAAAATTATTTTTTTTTTGTTAAAAATTCAACCATTTGCATGAAAATTTGTCTTTATTATTTGAAAATTCAACTATTTCTATGAAAATCCACATATTTTGTTAAAAATCGATTTTTTTGTAGAAAATTATATTTTTCTTTGCAAGTTAATCTTCTTGTTTAAAACTTCTTTTTTTTCGGTTAAAAGTTCAAGTATGTCTGTTAAATATTTATCATTTCAATTAAAAATTCATCTTTTAGGATGGAAATAAAATTACTTGGTTGAAAATTAAACTCTTTTCTTAAAAATTAATTTTTTGGGTTGAAGATACATCATTTTGATTAGAAACATTATTTTCCTGACTAAAAATTTAATTATTAAATTTTCGGTTGAAAAATTATATTTCTTAGCTGAAAATTCATATTTTTTGGTAGAAATTAATCTTCTTGGTTGAAAATTCATTTCTTTGGTAAAAAATTTAACTAGTCTAGTTAAAGATTCATCTTTTTAGTTGAAAATTCATCAGTTTGGTTGAAAATTGATCTTTTATTGTTCAAAATTCAACAATTTGGATGAAAATTTGTCTTTTTTAATTGAAAATTCATCTATTTCGTTGAAAATCCCCATATTTTGTTAAAAATCCACATATTTTGTTAAAAATCGATTTTTTTGTAGAAAATGATCTTTTTCTTTGCAAGTTAATCTTCTTGTTTAAAAATTCTTCCTTTCGGTTTAAAATTCAACCATCCCAGTTAAAGATTTACAATTTTAGTTGAAAATTGATCATTTTGTTTGAAAATGTAACTATTTTTTTGACAGTTAGTTTTTTTTTAAAGTTAGTTTTCTTTTGTGGAAAGTAAGTTTTTTAATTGAAAATTTAACTTCTTCCAATTGAGTTTTTTAGTGAAAAATAATTTGTTGTTGAGAGTTTAACTATTTCAGTTGAAGATTTATTGTTTTAGTTAGAAATTGATATTTCTTAGTGGAAAATCGCCACCCTGATCATGTGATATTAAATTTATGATATTTAAAGTGATTGGATAGATTTTTCTTCTGAAAATTTGTAAATTTCCCCGTCAGAACTTAAATTACTTCTTATTTACCGGGATTTTCCGGTTTGAAAAAATTATCCATCATATCCCAGCCCAGTAGCCACCCTGATCAATCAAAAACGTCCTGTTCTATTTAGAAACATGCCTCCTGACATTGAGACTTGATATAAATTGATAATCCGTTTTTTTCTACGAGACAATATTTTTAAACTATTTTTTTTTCCAGTTCCCAGGAGGGTGAGAGTTTATGCTGATGGAATTTACGATCTTTTTCACCAGGGACATGCCCGACAGTTAATGCAAGCTAAAAATATCTTTCCAAATGTTTACCTTATCGTCGGAGGTATATCAAAAGATCTTTTACGATGATCATCACGATCAAGAAATTTTATGACAATTGATTGACGCATCACTGATATTATATAAATTTTCTGTCACAGTGTGCAGCGATGAATTGACACACAGCAAAAAGGGAAGAACCGTGATGACCGATTCAGAAAGGTATGATGCTGTGAGACATTGTCGATACGTCGACGAAGTTGTCAGAGACGCACCTTGGGAATTGGATGATGAGTTCATCGAGGAGCACAAGGTAATTTTTTTTATTTGTTATTTTTTTTTTTTTAATTACTAGCCAACTAACACGCGCGATTATTGTCCTTTTTCTTATTTCTTAGGAGCCGTACTTGAATTACAAATTAAATAACTCGCGGTAATTGTGCAGAAATTTAATATGAATTTAAATTTACGCGACAAAGAAACTTGGTGAGTGAAAAAAGGAACCTAGCCAACAACAATTTTTTAAACAGTCAGGGGATTTTATTGCTCAGGGAAAAGTCAGGGATTCATAAAAAAATCTGGCAAAAGTCAGGGAATTTCTATAACTTTGAATAACTGTCAATCATAATAAATTTGAAAATTTTCAATTTTAATTTGAAATTATTTTATTCTGTTTATAACAGACGATATAATATTCTTGTTAGTAATTTATTTGCCTTGTATTTATATTTATATTTCTTTTTTTTTTGCAGTTGCTTCCTCCTGAAGATTAGTTTTTTAGTTATAGATTTTATTATTTGTTTGAAAATTCAACAATTTTGTTAAAAAGTCATCCTTTTTGGTAAAAAATTCAACTATTTCGTAGAAAATGTACTTGTTGTTTAAAATTCATATTTTGGTATTGAAAAGTCATCTAAAATCTATTTTGGACGAAAATTCAGGTATTTTTTGGAAAATTTGTTTTTTTAATTTTAAAGTCTATTTTAGTAAAAATTACATCTTTCTTAGATAAAAATAAGACTGTTTCGTTGAAAATTCAACAATTTTTATCAAAAAATCATCCTTTTTGGTTAAAAATTCAACTATTTCGAAGAAAATTTACTTGTTGCTTAAAAGTTATATTTTGGTGTTGAAAATTCAACTTTTTTTTTTAAATTAGTCTTTTTAAATTTTAAATTGACCTATTTTAGTAGAAATTGAATCTTTTCTAGATAAAAATGCAACTATTTGGTTGAAAATTCAACAATTTTTACAAAAATCATCCTTTTTTATTAAAAATTCAACTTTTTTGTTAAAATTTCAAATATTTCGCAGAAAATGTCCTTATTGCTTAAAATTCATATTTTGGTGTTGAAAAGTCAACCAAAATCTTTTTTTGGATGAAAATTCAACTATTATTTTGATTTTTTGTTTTGTTTATTTTAAAATTGATCTATTTTAGTAAAAATTGCACCTTTCTTAGATACAGAAGCGATTGTTTCGTTGAAAATTCAACAATTTCGTTAAAAAACCCATCCGTTTTGGTAGAAAATTGAACTTTTTGGTTAAATTCAACTTTTTTGTTGAAAATTCAACTATTTCGTAGAAAATTTACTTGCTGCTTAAAATTCATATTTTTGTTTTGAAAATTCAACTATTTTTTTGAAAATTTGTCTTTTTAAATAAAAAATTATTCTATTTTAGTAGAAATTGAATCTTTTTTAGATAAAAAATGCAATTATCTTGTTAAAAAGTCATCCTTTTTGGTTAAAAATTCAACTTTTTTGTTAAAATTTCAAATAATTCGCAGAAAATGTCCTTATTGCTTAAAATTAATATTTTGGTGTTGAAAAGTCAACTAAAATCTTTTTTTGGATGACAATTCAACTATTTTTTTGAAAATTTGTCTTTTTAATTTTAAAATTGATCTATTTTAGTAGAAATTGCATATTTCTTACATAAAAATGCAACTATTTCGTTGAAAATTCAACAATTGTGTTTAAAAAACCTTCCGTTTTGGTAGAAAATTGAAACTTTTAGTTAAAAATTCAACTTTCTTTTTGAAAATTCAACTATTTCGTAGAAAATTTACCTGTTGCTTAAAATTCATATTTTGGTGTTGAAAATTCAACTATTTTTTTGAAAATTTGTCCTTTTAAATTTAAAATTGATCTATTTTAGTAGAAATTGAATCTTTTTTAGATAAAAATGCAACTGTTTGGTTGAAAATTCAACAATTTTGTTAAAGTCATCCTTTTTGGTTAAAAATTAAACTATTTTGCAGAAAATTTCCTTGTTGCTTAAAATTTATATTTTGGTGTTGAAAAGTTAACTAAAATCCTTTTTGAATGAAAATTGAGGTATTTTTGTGATTTTTTTTTTTCAAATTTTAAAGTCTATTTTAGTAAAAATGGCATCTTTCTTAGATAAAAATAATGAGACCGTTTCGTTGAAAATTCAACAATTTTGTTAAAAAATCATCCTTTTTGATTGAAAATTCAACTGCGTGGGTAAAAGTTGAACTAATTTGTTGATTTTTTCTCTAATGAAGGTTTATCCCTTTGGTTGAAAATTGGACTATTTTGTTGAAAATTCTTATTTTCTGGTTGAAAATTCAATTTTTGAACAGGAAAATCGTCTTTTGGCTTAAAGGTTCAAAAATTCATGTGGAATTTTTTTTCTTTTATGACTGAAAATTCTTTATTTGATGAAAATTCGTCTTTTTGGTTTTAAAATTAATTTTTAAAAATGAAATTTCATATTTTTTGGTTGAAATATCGACTGTTACACTTTTTTGTTAAGAATTCATCTTTTCAGGTTAAGAATTCGTCTTTTTAGGTTGAAAATTCAATTATTTTGTTAAAAAGTCCTCTTTTATGGTAGAAAAGTATTTTTATACAATGCAAAAATTTGAAACTATTAAATTTATTTATGATTTATTGTTCTATTTCGTTCATAAAAATATTAAGAGATTAAAATGCTGATATTTGAATAATGGCCAGGGGAAATAAAAAAAATTGGTCAAGGAAACATCATAGAATTTTCAAAATGAAGTTTTCACCCTGCAAAGCATTTGTTATCTTAAATACAAAAAATTTCCATTAGTTTCAAGTACAATATCTTATTTTTTCTGGAAACTATAAATTACGTATAGCAATTTTGAATATTAATGGTACATGAAAAATTAGGGTATTTTGAAAATGAAGTTTTGCAGCCACTCTGATATAATATTTTTGTCAGTTTATTTTCCTTATCTTTCTATTTCTTTTTTTGTTGCAGTTGCTTTCTCCTGGCAAATATATTTTTAGTTAAAAATTTATATATTTGGTTGAAAATTCAACAATTTTGATAAAAAGTAATTCTTTTTGGTTGAAAATTCCTCTTTTTGGGTTGAAAATTCCACGGTTTTAGTAGTAAATTAACTTTTTGTTGAAAATTCATATTTTCGTCGAAATTTGTCGTCCCGAAATTCGGGATGAGTAGACAAATATTTTTCATAAGCTTGGCTATAGTCCTCCCGAATTTTCTGGACGACTAGTTTATCCCCTTTTCCAACTCTCCCAATTTTTCGGGATGACTAGACGCAGCCTTTTTGGAAATTTCGTCTTTTCGGTTTAAAAATTCATCGGTTTTAGTAGAAATTTAATCTTTTTTGGATAAAAATGCATCTGTTTTGTTGAAAATCAATCTTCTTTGCTTGAGAATTCAACTAGTTTCTTGAAAATTCGTATTTTTTGGTTGAACTCAACTGTTTTTTATTTAAAATAAAAATTTTTTGTTTGAAATATCTAGTATTACATTGTTCATTGAAAATTCATATTTTTGGTAAAAAATTGAACTATTTGGTTGAAGATTGGACCACTTCGTGAAAACAATCTTTTTTTTTATGAAGATTCATTTCATTTAAAAATTTATTTCACTGGTTGAAAATTTGTTTTTTTTTGCTGGAAAATTAATTTTTTTAACTGTAAATTTTAGTATACCAGTTGAAAATTCAAAATTTTAGTTAAAAATTCACCTCTTTGGATAAAAGTTAAACTACTTTGTTAAAAATCTCTTTGGTTGAAAATTCAACTATTTTTTTGAAAACTCTTTTATTTTATTTTTATTTTTATTATTTTTTTAAGCTGAAAATGTAACTTTTACATTTATTATCGAAAATTGATCTTTTTTAGTTGGAAATTTATCTCTTTTTTTTCTAAAAAAAAATTTTTTTTTTTACTGAAAATTTGAATGTTCTATTTTTAGTTGAAATATCACCTATTAAATTTTTTGGGTTCAAAACTCGACTGGTTTCTAAAAAAATTCGTCTTCTTACCTTGACAATTGAACTATTTGTTTGAAAATACAACTGTGGGATAAAAATTCAATTATTTAGTTAAAATCAGATAAAATGTCAACTAGCTGTTTAAGTTCACCTCTTTTGCGTTAAAGCTCAAATATTTAGTTGTAAATGCAACTGTTTGGTGAAAATTATTATTTTTTGGTTGAAAATTCAGCTATTTGGTTGAAACGTCGTTTTTCTTGATTGAAAATTAACTTTCTTGTTGAAAATGTATTTTTTTCAGTAGAGAATTAATATTTTTGTTTTGAAAAATCACATTTTTGCTTGAAAATTTGATTATTTTGTTAAAAATGCAAGTATTTAGTTAAAGTCATCTCTTTTGGTGCAGAATTAAACTTTTTTGTGGAACATTGGTCTATTCAGACAGAAAATTCATCCATTTGGATTGAAAATTTCTGTTTTTATTGTTGAAAATTCAACCTGTATTTAGAAAATATATATTTGTTTGAAAATGCAACTGTTTTTTTTTCATCTTTTTCATTTGAAATTGTAAAAATTTGGTTAAAAATTAAAGTATTTTGTTGAAAATGTAATTGCGGCAGTAGAAAACTAGATAACGAACATTTTTCCGAAAACAAGTTGCAAATTTTATTATTTGGTTATAAATTCAAAAATTTTGTTAAAAGGTGATCAATTTTGGCTGAAAATGTAACAGTTTGGTTGAAAATTAATCTTCTTTGGGTGAGGATTCGACTATTTTGTTGAAAATTCATCTTTTTGGTTAATTCAACTGTTTTTTATTTAAAATTATAATTTTTTAAAATTTAAATATCTACTAATGCATTATTCGTTGAAAATTAATCTTTTTTGGTTAAGAATGGAACTACTTGGTTAAATGTTGAACTTCTTTTTTACAAAAGCATTTTTTTGTTGAAAATTTATCATTTAAATATCTTTGGTTGAAAATTTTTTTTTTTCAACATTAATTTTTTTTACTAAAAATTTAACTATTCCAGTTGAAGATTCATCATTTTAGTTGAAAACTTATCTGAAAATTTATTTGAAAATTCATGTATTTTGTTGAAAATTATTTTGTTGTTGTTGAAATATCAACTACTACATTTTTCGTTGAGAATTCATCTGTTTGTGGAAAATACAACTGTTTTTGGCTGAAGTTCAATCTTTTTTTATTACAAATTTGAACATTTGGTTGATAATTTAACTATTTGGTAAAAAGTATACTAAGTTTATTTCACTGAAAATAATCTCAAATACTCTGAAAAACTTTAAGATTGTTTACAATCCGTCGTAATCAATTTAAAAATTTTGAAAGCCTGTTATATTTGAAATGCCTTATAATTTTGTAAACCTTTTGAAGCGACTTGAAATCCTTAGATTCAACTTGAAATATTTTTAAATATTTTGCAATCCCTAGGAAATCTCTGAAATTCTTTAAAAATTTTAGAAATCCCTTGAAACACATTGAAAACTGTGACAAAATCGTTAAAATCTCTGTAAATACCTTGAAGCCATCTAAAATTAGTTCTGATACATAAAAATCCTGTGAAATCTCTTAAAATCCTTTCATAGGCCATGAAATCTCAAAAGATTCTTGGAAGTGCAATAAAATGTCTTCAAATATTTCGAAAATCCCTGAAAAATCAGTCGTTTATTGGAATTTTTAATACAAATTTAGACACGCTTGGAAAATTGGATTTTTTGATATAGAAAAAAATTTTAATGTACATCAAATCGGTTTGATTTCATTAAGCTATTACAATTTTTTCAATCAAAATAACTCCTTTTTTCGTAAAAAAAGAAAATGAGTACAAAAGTGAAGTCGAATCTTTGAAATTCGATTTATTCGAAGATTCGACTTGACTTTTGGATCAATTTTTTAACAACAAAAAAAATTGTTTTGATTTTAGAAATTGTAATAATACAAGGAAATCAAGCCGGTTTGATTTACAGTTAATTTTTTTTCTATTTCTAAAAATCCAAGGTTCCAAGCGTATCTCAATTTGTATTAAAAATTCGAATAAGCGACTGCACAGCGCTAGTTAACATCCCTTGAGATAATTAAAAATCCCTTGAAATATTTCGAAATACTTCGGAAATGTTTATATTTGTTTAAACTTTTCAAAACCCAAAGATATTTTCTGAAATATTAGGGTGGCGATTCCGCGGACGATTTCAAATTCCCGGTTATTTTCCAGTTTTTCCCAGTCATGTTTTTCAATTTTCCCGGTTAACCAAAAATAACATAATTAATATTTGCCGCAAAACGCAAATATTTATTTTAATTCATGACGTTCATTCTACACATCCTTTAAAACAACAGAGCAAAAGAATACAAAATAAATGAATTTTTAAACAAATACTTAAATTTTACACTGAAAAATATCAATTTTTAACAAAAAATGAAATAGTTCAATTTTCAATTGAAAAAATTAATTTTCGACAAACAAAAAACGGATTTTCAACAAAATAGTTCAATTTTCAACGTAACTGATGAATTTTCAACTAAAATGATGAATCTTCAATTGAAATAGTTGAATCTTCAACAACAAAAAATTAATTTTTACTGAAAAATATAAAACTAAAACTATGAAATGTTCAATTGGAGGAATTAAAATTTATAGTTAAAAAATTACTTTCCACAAACAAAACTAACTTTGAAAAAAATAGTTATATTTTCAAACAAAGGGATGAATTTTCAACTAAAATTGTAAATCTTTGGCATAGTTGAATTTTAAACCAAAAATATAAATTTCAACTAAAATAATGAATCTTTAACTAGAATAATTGAATTTTTGACTAAAAAGGTACATTTTCATCAAAGAAGATTAATTTTTACCAAAAAAGACGAATTTTCAACTAAAAAATATCATTTTTCAACCCGAAAATGAATAGTTAAATTTTTTATTAAAAAATTAATAAATGATGTATACAATGATGGATCTTCAACCAAAAACATTCATTTTTAGCTGAAG
>JAABKJ010004943.1:0-23682 GCA_011634705.1 Andricus grossulariae
GAAATGGATGCCTCCCTCCGTGGAGAAATCTCGCAAGAGTCCGACCTCTGGACCATCAATTGCTCAGTTTATGGTGCCGCGAGAGCTTTGGCTGATTCGAATCGAAGGCTCGAACCGACGTTGATCAAAAGATCACAAGGAGCTTGCATAAACTGAACAGGAAGATTGGATGGGCAAGACAAAATACTCCCGTATTCAGTTTGTGATTGACTACATAACATCCGGTAAGCCGTTCACGGAAAGGGTCTGAAAGTTCGCCCACGAATTGAGGATGTACCATCACACACTGAACAAGACAAAGCTGCTGACAATCAGGCAGAACATTGTTGACAAAATCTGACGCAAGGAGGAGAATACAGAAGAGAGAGAGGGAAAGGTTAGGAAGAATCAATAGTTTCTCGCAGACCCATTGCGCTCCTTCAGCGATCTACCTGTTTCTGTGAAAAATCCACCCAAGTCTGACGAGGTAGAGACTTTTTGGAAAGAGGTATCCAAGATCTCGTAAACACTGAAATTGAAGGAAAACACTAAAAATATCATCCGCTTCAAGGAGCTTTGCGACAACCTCATAACATCTGAGGAGGAATGTCCATCAATCACTGCCGAAGAGGTGAAAAAAGCACTTAGGGACTTCTGGTGGAAGAAGTTTACTTTTACAGACCAACATCTGGCCTGCATCTTCGCCTTGGGACTTGTCCAACCCAGAGAATTACAGGCCAATAACTTGCTTGAGCACGCTGTATAAGATCCTTACAGCTGTCACAAACGACAGGATTATTCGAAGAATTGAGCCCGTGTGGAGAGAGATGTACGAACAACATGACTCAAAGAAGGTGTAGCAGGCTGCCGGGAGAACCTTCTAATTTACAGGTACGTCTGCAAAGACCCACCACCGCCCCCTGTCGATGGCCTAGATGGTCTACCGGAAAGCTGTCGATTCAACCTCTCATAGACTTATCATCTGTCTGTTGAAAAGCTTGAAGGTTCATCAACACATAATAAAATGCACAGAGAGATTGATGCCCCTTTGGGAAACAAGATTTACTATCTCATCTGGAAATTATCGTGACAACGAACAGCGCCTCCTTGCAGAGGGGCGTCGTTCAGGGCAACTCCATAATTCCTCTACTCTTTTGCGTCAAACTCCTGCCACAATTAAAGGAGCAAACTTTTACTTTCCTCAGATCATCAGGACCTAATTCAGGTATAAAGGTTTTCATTTTCAAATGATAATTCGAATGAATGTAAAATATAACAAGTAGAATTTCGTGCAAATAAATATTAGATTATGTGGAAATTCAAAAAACTTACAATTGCGGTAAATACAAGTTCGGAAAAACAGAAATTGTATCAAATGAAAATTAGGAATAATAAATATTATGGGGAATGGAAATTCGAATATATGAAAATGTCAAATGAGGATTCGGTATAATAGAAATTATGATAATTGGTGGTTAGGTCAAATAGAGGTTATGTCAACTGAAAATTAGAAGAAATAAAAATTATGACAAACGGCTGTTCGGCAACTTGATTTTCGGTTAAATGAAACTTGGGTTAAATGGAATTTGGGGGATATTTATGTGCCTAGAAAGAAAAGCATGCTGAGATTTTTATGACGGCTAAACCATTTTTGTGACAAGGAGATTTTTGTTTATGAGATCGATTGTTCAATTTTTCGTTAAAAAACAAAAGATAAGGAAGCGTTCACATATTACGTAACATAAAAAGGGGGGAGGGGTTCTAATTTCGTTACGGTCTGTTATGTGTGGGGGGGGGGGGGTATTTTTGAATCGAATACGTAACATTTTTAATTGCCTAAAAAAAGCGATTTTACTAAATATCTCGAAAATATCGAACACATTGTTCTCGAAAATCTGACTGGTTGCGACACTGCATGAATATAAGTTTTAGTGACTGTTTTCAGGTTGTTTATATATTATTAAAGACTCATGAATTTTCTGCACCATTAATTTTGTATATCGAAATTTTCAAACAAATAATTTTACTCCATCATAACATTCATTTCTAAATTTTTCTAAACATTATTGATAGAAGAGAACATTTCAATTGTAAATGATTGTTTAATATTGGGAAATAATTATGTTCCTAATATTTTGCTACTACACTATAATTTCTAAACGTTTTTACATTTTCAAAGAGATAGGAAAAATTAAATTATGGGAAAAACTTATTTTAATGAATCAGAAAAAAAGTTAGAAGCTTTTTAATCATTTTGAAAGATTTTGAGATTTTTTTTCAAAGATCTCTGGGAAAATTTTAAATGGTTTAATTTAATTTTAAAAGAATAATTTTAGGTTTTGAAGTTTTCAAAATGTGTGGAAAAAAATATGAAAGACTTTAAGACAATTCATTTAATTTTTCAGTATTTAAAAAAATTTTAGGTAAACTCAATTTTTCACAGCGATAAAAGAATGAAAAAAAATATATTCTTAAGATTCATGGGAAAATTTCAAAAGAGTTGTTTCTTTATGAATTCTAAGAGCAAATTGAAAAAGATTACAGAACATTTTAATTAATTTCCTAAAATTTGGAAAAAGAGTGTAAAAGATTTTAAAGCAAAATTTTGCCATAATACATACTTTTAGAACAAATTTCAGTAAATTTAAGAGATACTTAGGAGTTTTGAAACGATTCAAAAATAATTAAAAAATTATAAGAAATTTCAGGAATTTTGTAAGGTTTCCAGAAAATGAAAAAAAAATCTTTAGATTCCTAGGAAAAATGGAAATGATTTTTTATTCCGAAAATTCAATTTTAAGAGAACATTTCAAAACATTTCAAAAGATTGCTAAAATTGTCAAGGAAGAATCTGAAATGTTTTGAGACCATTTTTTTAATTTTGCAGAATTAAAAAAAATCACAAAAAATTTTAAAATATAAGAAAGTTTAACAATTTTGAAAGGATTAAAAATAAAAGAATTTTCTTAAGATTTATAGGAAAATTTTTCATGATTTTTTATTTTGAAAAATGAACTTTAAGAGAAGATTGAAAAAGATTTGAAAACATTTCAAAAGATTTCTTTAAATTTCGAAAAAGAGTAGAAGATTTTAAAGCAAAATGTTTCAATTTGGTAAGATTAAAAAATAAAAAAATAAATGGAGTAAATTTAAGAAATATTTAGAAGATTCGAAGAGATTGAAAAAGAATTTGAAAAGTTTTAAGAGAATAAACAAGTTTTCTTAAAATTCCTACGAAAATTTGCAAGATTTTAAAGCAATTTTTTTATATTTTCGATGATTTTTCCAAAGTTTGAGAAAACTTCGAGACAGCTAAAGATATTTTTAAGAATTCAAGAGGTTTTTAATAGATTTAAAATATTTTAAAACTTGGAAGCATTTCCGAAAATTTATCAAATATTTTTTATTTCATCCAAACTTCTAAAAGGCCCAAATATCTTTTAAAAAGGTTCGACTTTTTTCTAATATTTCGTAAAATCCGGTAAAAATATTCTTTTTTTTCATCTTCTAGATTCTTTTTTGGCACATCTGAAATTATTTGAAATTGGAATATCTGAATTAGATATATCAAGAACTATAGAAGTTTAAATAATATTTGTGTTTGTGTGTGATTTTTTTAATAAACATAAAAATTCGAATGCTCTTAACTGGGTTGATTTTTTTTTACTAACAGGAAAAATGCGTGTCGCCTAATTTCTTCTAAAAAACAAATATTTCGTCGCTGAGCGATTCTATGAATTAAAGTCACAGAATTTTGATTGATTGGATTGATCAATTTTTCCGGCAAGTAGAAAAATATCAACTCCGATGTACGGATTCTATGAAAGTCACACCGCAAATTATTAACTGTATACAAACTCATAAGAAGAGATTTATTCTGGATGAGAAAAATTTGCCGTAAAAATAGGCCCAAGCTACGACTCTGGGCATTTGGACCGAAATTTCCGTGTTCTGGTGCCCAGCCGAGCTTATACCGAAATTTCGGTAAGCGTAGACATGACTCAAAATAAGGTGTCGTTATAGAATACACTTTCCCTTAAATATTAGAAAAAAATATTGAATAATATTTTGATCATTCAAAGTAACATATGATGTATGGTGTATTCATTTTATTTTTCAAACATTATTTTTCATTATTTACTTAGTAAGAAAGCGAATGCCACTTTTGCCGTCATCTTGAAGACTTTGTTTGAAGAAAAGGTGTTTCCAAAAAAGTTTTTTTTTAAAGAAAAACTCGTGAAATAACGGGGTTTGTCGAGAAACTGGATTATTTGAAGTATGATAGCACTCATTATTAAAATCGTCTTATTATAGTATTTGCCAATGCACTGATATTCACATTAGTCACATTTTATTGGCTAGGAGGGCTTCCATAAATCACATGGTTGGTTTTCGGCTAATTTTCGAACCACACCCTACCACGTGAATGATTTAAAGAACCATCCACCCCTCCCAAGTGCTTGATTGTAATATTTTTTCTGACCCCCGACACACCTGTTAAGGTTATGTAATTTATGGATGCCCCCTAGCCAACAAAATGTGACCAATGTGAATGTCAGTGAATTGATCAATACTGTAATGCCATTTTTGTTAATAAGAGTATTATTGACTGAAAGTTATTGTTTATTTTTCGAAGTTACAGTCAAAGTTACTTGAAATCTTTAAATCGGAAAAGCAAATCATTTTGTCGGAAAATTGAGCAAATTGCAGAAGGTATGAAATTATAGAATGCCCTAAATTTTGTTATTATCGAGAAGACATTTTTGGAACCGAAACTTTTTTTTATTCCATAAGTATTCATTTTTTTAACACCCGCAGTACAAAAATCAGGGTGGGAGAATCTTGAAGAATCTTAATCCAAATTTATTGAAATAATATGGACAAATAAAAAAAATCTGCTGAACAGGAAACGTAATTAAATGAAGGAAATTATTTACTTGTTGCAAGTACGCTTAGCTTAGTTTAACAAAAATTATTTTGTCAGGAGTAAATATGGGTCTAAATACGGATAAGATACATCAATTTTTTTGATTGAATTAAATATCCTTTTCAGTATATTACAAAATTTATTTTGATTCTTTGTTCATTTTTTTTTGGCGAACCTAAATTGAACTTTCGTGTAGGTTGAAGAAACTATCATAACTTCATGCTTAAGAAAACAAATAAAAAGCTGAATCAAAATAATACAAGGATTGTAATTCCGATCAAAAAGGTCCTAATAGCTGTTCATCTTAAATGGGTATAAGGAATTTTCCGAATCTAACTTTATCTTATCCAATTTAATTTTATCCATCTATAATTATCCTAGCTTTAAATTGAAAGAATGTAGAAGTATCATAAATTTGAAGTTTGTGTGAAAAACTACCCTGCACACTTAACATTATAAATTTTTGACTTCTAAAAATGTAGAAAATTGAGTGTATTTACACAATATAATTGATAAAATTGTAAATAAAAGAGAAATTATTAAATATAAATTCTGAAAATTATTTGAAATATTTATTTTTCAAACTGTATTTGCATTTTTTAGTTATCCACTCAAAGAAATGTATAAAAAAATTAACTGTCATGCATTTTTAAAATATAAGTTTTCAGAAAATAACTAGAAGCATGAAGTTTACGCTAATTAATTTCTGAATATATAAATAAATAATAGAAACTGCACGAGTTTTACCATTATTAAATTTAAATTACATAATTTATATTTAATGTACATTTTTTAATTATTAAATTGGAAATATTAGAAAATTATTATGAAATATTATGAAGCTTGTAAATAGGCTATGCAGACGTCAATCATCACCTTGAATAGAACAGTGGATTAACAAGTTATTTCATCACAAAGGAGAAAATAGAATTAATTCGAGACTTTATCAATTGTACCTTACTTTATTTACCACAAAAACGCGATTTTATAATGTTTTCCACATTATTGCGACAATAACAAGGCATTATTGCGAAACTTGCAAATACGCTACGTCAATCGTCACCTCGGCTGTTTCCAAATTACTTTGCTGTTGGAACATTGATCATATTGTGCATGTGCATTGTTTTGCTATAAATTTAAGTTTTCGATTTTCTTATGGTATTTTCCACGTTTAAGCCAAAAACCATTGTTTTCATGAAAAAACAGTTAAAGGCATTTTTATAGACCTTCTGGAAACAAATAATTTTGTCTGTAGACTATTTATCGTATCTAGAGCTTTCGTGAGAAATTTTAATTTCTTATTTTCCCATTTTTTATGATTGAAGGGTAGGTCAACCCTTTTGGACCAGAAAACAATGTACGAAAGGAAATTCTGCTTAGAAAATTTTAGGGTTGTAAATCCGGAAAGAAAACTCGACCGTTCCGGATCCGGGTTCGTCCCTATCCAGAACAAAACCGGAACCAGCATCTCGTTCCGGAACTAAAGTAATTTTTCAAAGTGGTTATAAAGCTTAGAAACGTGACCAGTAATCAGTAAAAATTCATACAGATTTGATTCAGCGACCTATTTCTTAATGATTCAAATTTAGAGAGGAAGAAAGCGCTTTAATAATTTTGACGTATTTTTCTTGTAATCATTTTATTGAACATTAATAGTTTTACGTTAAACGTTTTCATCATCAGGAAATGCACAGCTGACCGAGAATAAAGTTGCGATGGCTTTGAAAAAATGAAATTTATAAATGTCTTTTTTTCAAAGCCATCGCTAGATTCAAGCATTACAATAAGACTCAGAAAAAACATTCTCGAGTGGTACTAAAATGATACCACTGCACTGGTGGGAATCCAGATTCATTTGTTTTACATTGAAGATAACAGCATGAAGTTGTAATTGGATTTCATACAAGTTAGATGAAATTTCATTATTGAACAATGTACAATATTTGTAATGAAGCACGATGAATCTTCTTGTTTGTATTTGTTTAAATACTACAATTTTATTAATTCATTACTTAGAAAGTAATAGAGATCAGGTATGCCCTGGCTAATATAATGTTATTAAAGCAATGTTCTTAATTACATTCTATGTTAAAAATAAATTTAATCGCATTAATTAATCGAAATAAAAACTCAAGTGAGCCAGATTTGATATAATATGATTTATTTCTGCTCACTAAATCGGAATAAATAGTGTTTTCGATATAAAATAGTGCACCTGAAGTGAAACGACGCACCGTGTGTCAGGTGTACTATTGTCTTTGATCAAAATTCGTGGAATTAGTAAAACTTCACGAATCCAAATGATCCATGTGATCCATGTGATCATGTCTTCCGAGAAATATTTTTTTTATATTTAGTATTGTTACCGAAAATAAAGTTAATTTAAATAATTTACAATGACTTTTAATACCAATAACAAATATTGTATATATTCAAGTGTATACGAGTACACAAAATTATATACATAAAAAATAACCTCCATGGGCCGAAAACATGGTCTGCGACGAAATATGTTATTTCCTAGCCGAAATTAGGCGACATGCCTAATCGATATGTTTAAAAATACAAAAGAAAGCTAAGTCATTCAAAGTAAAATTTAACATATGGGATTAATTTTTAATAATTTCTCATTGCTTGGTAAGAAAGCAAATACCACTTTTTCCGTCATCGGGAAGACTGAGTTTGAAGACAATCTGTTTTCAACTATTTTTTAAAAGGAAAACTCGTGAAGTCACGAGTCTTTGACTGGTCACAAAAATAAGTTTGGTCAAACCCCTACCCCTTTCCAAAGTCTCATGGGGATGGGAAGGCACCCTTTGCCTAGTCGCAAAAATAATGTTGGTCCAATCCCTGCCCCTTTGCAACGTCTCAAGTGACTAAATACATTTTTAATGATTAAAAAAATCATTCAATTTTAAATACTTACAGTGTTTCTGGCCGTACGGATGTTTAAAAGCACCTAAACAGTGAGTTAAATATGATCATTACGATTTCGTGACAAATCCATATTTGAGACATCGTAGTAACAAAAGTAAGAATAATTTTAAACTTTTGCCTCGTCAAATCGCTTCATTTATCGTTCAATTAAATATTCTAATAGTTTGTTGTCGAAAAAAAAAATCCAGTCATAATATAACATAACAGTTTATAAATTAATTTCAACAAATTGTAGAAATTTGTTGTGAATTATAAATTTAAAATCAATGTTAATTTAACAGCATATTTTAATAAAGGTATTGATTGAAAAATATATCTCATTGATTCTGATTTATTTACTTGAAATTAGAAAAATTTATATATATAATTTGAATGAATCGACATAAATATGTACGAATAATCGTATTGCTCATTCGCGAAAAGAAAAAAAAATATTTTAGTGTCAATGATGTTTTGTCGTGATACTTAATTCTATTCTCAAAAGACTTTAAATATTCTTTCATGAGTACTAAAGACATGAAAAATAATCTTTTGTTAACAGAAAATAATAAATATTTAAGGTGTTTTATAACGCCCCAGAGCATGGGGCGAGATGTACACAATTTATGATTTTCATTTTTTCATTGCATCGACTAGTATTGTGGAATTTTCCGTGATATCAGCATGATTGTGTAACATTTTTAACATTATTGAAACAATGATGAGGCATTATAAAACTTTCAAATAGGCTGCATCAATCGACACCTTGAAAAACACAACGTATTGAAAAATTACTGCTTCAAACTGGAAACATAATTATTATTTACACCGCTTCGCTCGCAAGTTTGATCGCGTCTGTTGAATCTCGCGCTTCGCGCTCGATAATGTATTTACCTCGCGTTGCGCGCTCGGTCTTTGTATTCCTCTAAATTTATGCCCATACCTTATACAATTAAAAGTCAAGCATCGAAAACTGTAATTTGGTGATTTTGAATTCTCTTTTGTTAAAGCTCCTTCGGCTCTAACGAACACATTCTCATCACGAATTTCGTGCTTCGCACTCGATTTTTTCCGCAGTGCGAACTTTTCTACATTAAGTTCAACTCTTTTATATTAAATGAATATTATATTTATTTCCGTACCTCGGACTGGGACTGCTTATTGAGATATCGCGAAATAATGTACAATTTTTTTATGATTACTTCAATATTTCTTCCTTATTTTGCACTAATTTCTACTCTCAGCTACCCTGAAAAAGGTACCATTTCAATAAATTCATAATATTTTAATATATTTCGTAATATGCATTGATATTGAAACATATGAATTTACATTGTCTTGTTTTTATAATAAAAATAAATTGCGCATCCTGTAAAACAAAACAATTTTCTCATTATACATTTTATTTCAACTTGTGCCGTTTTTCCATCAATGTAATTTGTTTATTTTCGATGTTATTTTTACGATTTAAACCAAGAATACGCATCCTAGCGTACAATGATTCCAAGCAAATTTGTAGTTACAATTTAGGTGAAAATTTTATTAAATAAAATGTTAATGTAGCTTGTGTCGTTTTTCCAAAAAGTCAATTTTTTATTCTTAATGTTATTTTTTAGAATAAAACAAAAACAACGCGATCTATAAAAAATGATTAATAATGAATTCGTAGTTATTTTTTGGAATAACAGCTTTTATCCTTACATTTGTTCGTGGCTTGTGTCGTTTGTCCAAAAAAATTTTTTTTTATTTTCAATGTCATTTTAATACGCTTAAAAAAAAACTACGCGTCCCATGAATAAATGATTGACAAAGAATTTGGAGCTCTTTTTCGGCTAAGCAAATGTTGTCTATTAATTTTTTTTTCATAGCTTGTATCGTTTGTCCAAAAATTAAATTTTTTATTTTTAATATTGTTTTTTACGAATAAAACAAAAACTACGAGTCCCATCAAAAAGTGAATAATAACAACTTTCTATCCTTAAAATATGACTTTACAACAAAAAAGTTAATTTTATACGAAATACTTGAATTTTCAAATGAATAGTTTAATTTTGAACCAAATAGTTGAATTTTCAACCAAATGTATGATATATCTACAAAAAGGTTTATTTTAAATCAAATCGTTCAATCTTCTACTAATTGTTTTGAATTGTCAAGCCAATAAGACGAATTCTCAACAAAAAATGCAATAGTTGATATTTGAACAAAACAATTTTAATTTGAAATAAACACAGTTAAATTCAATCAAAACAGACGAATTTTCAACAAAATAGTTGAATCCTCATCTCAGATTAATTTTCAACGCAGAAGATTAATTTTCTACCAAAAAGACGAATTTTCAACAAAATACATGAATTTTCTACTAGAAAATATGATTTTTCAGTTAAAAAAGTAATTCTCGACAAAAAAAATGAAATTTCAACAAGATAATTCACTTTTGAACCAAAAGGATTAATTGTCAACTAAAATTATAAATCTTCACAAAAAATTGAATTTCAACAAAAGAGTTCAAAATTCAACTAAATAGTTGAATTTTCAATCAGGAAGATGACCTGTTAACCAAGAAGATTGATTTACTACCAAAAACGACGAATTTTGAACAAAACACATGCATTTTCAACCGATTTTTAGATTTTTTTAAATCGCAGGGTATTTCTGTGTACGTATTTATAATTATATAATGTATTATTAAACATAAACGAATTAATTCAATAAATAATGTATGATGAAAATCCTTGTTCCTTGTAATAATTCATTTAATAATCATTAAAGAATCAAAGAATGTTGAGTTTTCCAGTAGATACGATCGCAGCATCGAAATTTTTGAGGCTGATACATTGAACTGTCTTATTTGAAACAAATTGTAATCGCACATTAATATCTGTCATTGTTCATACAAAAGCTATGAATTTCAAATAGTTGATCATTGGGAATCACGAAAAAATGACTTCCGTTTATTAATTTGTTTATAACATTATAAATAACTTTTTTTTCCTTAACCTACTGGAAATTATTTTTAGTTAGAATTTATAAGAAAGACCTTATTTTTTCCTTGGAAATTCCAATTTATTGTTTCCCAGACGTTAAATTAAGAATATTTTTCATCCCGAAGTTCTTTGCATATTTTTAGTTAGTTACTACATTGATTTATGACCTGGAGATGTTGAATCGCATCCAGCAATCAGAGAAGAAAAGCGAAGGTTGATTTTAATGGCATTTTTAGATAACTTTCGAGTCTTAAATCAAAAAAGTCGAAACAGTTGACAGATTTATTAACGCGGCGCTTCTTCTAAGCATTGACTGTATTTGCATATTAAAAGTGTAACAATTATAGAATGAAAAAATACTTTACCAAGATTTTTTTATAGTTGAAATGTTTATCTATTTTTATATTTTCAAGTAATCTTGAAAAGAAATCAAATTTTTTTTGCAACGTCTCTTTTATAGAGGGGTGCCAACAACCGGTGCTCGTACTCTGAACCTTGATATTCTTTTGAATCAATTTTTTCATGCATGCATCGTTAAAAATTTTCCAATCCATTTATCTAATTGTTGAAATTTATTGTTATGTTATTGTTATTGTTTATTTATTGTGAATTAGCACTTATCAGAATCTAAAATTTAAGAAAGGAAAATTATTAAACGTTTGAAATTATCACAGTTAACTCTTTTATTATGTGGAATACATTTTCATACATATATTTCTCGCTGAACAGTATAAAATTGTCGTCAAGTGATTTAGTTTATAATTTCGGGAAGTGCACACATCTTCTGCTATTACAGTGAATAAAAACGGATTTCTCATTCTTCTGGACCACTCATATATATACTTCATGAAGCACCAAACTTGACATGTGCTTATCCGTCTATTCTAAAATTTGTATGCAGCACCTCTCCAATCAAGGATATTACAATTTTTTGCCATTTTTCTGGCACGGACATCTTCCTACACAGCTGTATTTTTTGTCTGAAATAGTTATTATTATTTATTATAATATACATAAGCATATCATTTTAAAAAACTGATACTTCTGAACAAATGGTTGTGCATGTTATATTTTGAATATAAATGCAATTTAAAAATTGAACTATATTGCATTAAAATTATTTAAAGTCAAACAATTTCGTTTTGAAAGCGTTCGAGTTCGATAAATTTCCAATTTTAATCTCCTAAAAGTGAAACGCTGATAAAAGCAGTATTTTAGGATAATTATAAAAGTAATACTCAAGAAATAATAAAGTGTCTTTCTACACTACTTACCGTGCACACACTTTTCCCAACATTGCATATTAGTTTTGCCGTCCTTGGCGCAATAGTATTGAACACCTATTTGCTAAAAAGATATTTTATTTTTTAAATCACAATTTTCTGGAACGACTATCGGCTTACGATATAAAAAAGGCAGCTATAAATTGGGTTTACTTACTTTGCATATATTCATGCAGACTTCAATGTCTACAGTACTCTACAAGAAATATAATTTTAATTAGTAGGAGTATAATTCAACTGCTCCATGCAATAAGGAATCAAGACTATTTTTATCGATTTTGACTTTTTGTCATAAAATAAGCAAGCAAGCCGTTCTGCAGCATTTAACAGATTATGTATTATGTATTATGTATGGAATTTTATGCAATAATTATGAGAGATAAAGGAAAATAATATTATCACTTTCTTCGATTTTCGTGTTATACTACAATCATCATCTTTTCTTTTTCGAATCTTTTTCATAGTCGTGCCATGGTAACCATACGAAATCAGCAGAAATTTATGTTTGGTATGACTAATGTATTTTACGCGGTTTATTACATGAATTCTAATCAAATTAAATGAAACAACATAATAATGCCTAAATTGAGATAAAAATATTGTTGATGCTTCACATACTATACTGAATTAATTTTCCTCAACACTTATCTGTTAATTAACCTCCTAATATCTTATCTGACTTTATAATCAATCTTTAGTAAATGTTAGTTTGAAAAGATTAGAACTCAAACCAACTTAACCAACTTTTAAAACCAATTCCAGGATTTTAGAGTGTAATTAAACTCACATGAATTTTGCAAAATGTTTATATATTAAACTGGCTCTCCTGAAAAGTTGCCCAAAAGCACTTAATTTCATGCATGGAGCAACTCCAACCTGATTCTCTATACGGAGTGACCATAACCTGATTCGTTAAACGGACTTACACGAACTTGATTCCATATTGCATGGAGCAGTCGAATTAATAAAAGTTTTTACAGTTTTCTAATTTGCAATTATACCAAAATTTTCTTTTACTGAAATTTCTTTACATTAATGGCCATTCAAAAAATACTTAACGTATTAAGGGCGGGGGGGGGGGGTCAAAATTTTCAGAAAAAAGCATTACGTATTTTTTGAACGACCCATTCGAATATAGATACGCACTGACAAAGGTATTCTCTAAATTTAAATCAATGAAAATCCTTACTTATTTGATTCAGTAAGTCATTTCTAGAAATTTGAATCAGTGAAACTTCTTACTGATTTGATATAGTGAACTATTTCTTAATGATTCAAACTCAGAGAGGAAGAAACCCAGGCTGAAATATTATATATAGTTTATATATAGTGCGAAGTATTATATATAATATTCATATGTTTTATATAAAAAATGTACAAAACAGATGAATATTATATATAATACTTCACACTATATATGAACTATATATAATATTTCTGCCTGGGAAGTGCTTTCATTAAGTAAGTAATTTTACCTACCATATTTTTACTTGTAAATTGTAATAATTTGTAATAATTTGTAATAATTAAGGTAATAATTGTAATAACTTGATTCAAAATAACCATTTCGGAAAAAGAAAAAAAGAATTGTTATCATAAAGAATTACTGTTCTCTGCAAAACCAAACTCACGTTTTCGTCATCAGGATGCGCCGCCAATACAGTTGCGATGGCTATAAAAAAAAGATATTTATTTATTTCAAATTGAATTAAATACAATCAAAATGAAGTTGCATTATAAAACAATATAAAATATTGACAATAAAGCTAAAATGGGCCAGATTTTATTTGATATGATTTATTAAGCGATAAGAACTTATATTTGAAAAATCCCCAATCTCTGCGGAAGTCGTGAGATTGAAAATTTTTTTAAGTTGCTGCTCTCTAAATCCGAAATAGTGTCTCACTACAAATTTTTGACAGTGTACAAACTCAGAAGAGAATTTTTCTGAAAAAATAAAAATTTCGGTAGTAATATCTCCGAGCTAAAAGCTATTTGTACCGAAATTTAGGTACGCGTAGACACAGCCTAAAATAAGAAGGCGTTAAAAATATATGAGACTGTCAGTAATTCGTGTCGTTGAAGAATACAATTTCCTCTTAAACGTTAGCAAAATGATTAAATAATATTTTAATCATTGATAATAACATATCACATATATAGTTTATTAATTTTATTTAGTTTTAGTAATTTCTCATTACTTACTTAGTAAAAGAGCGAATGCCACTTTTGTCATCTTGAAGACTGAGTTTGAAGATAATCTGTTTTCAAACAAGTTTTTTTTCAAAGAAAAACTCAAAAAAGTAACAAGGCTTTTCACGAAACTGAATAATTTGAAAAATGATCGCCTTATATAGTATTTTCCAATTTACTGACATTCACATTGGTCACATTTTATCATATTATCTTATAATGATAATTTCATCTTTCTTTATTTAATAAACTAATAAGATTGTGTAACATTTTCCAAATTATTGAAACAATAAGAAATCATTATTTCGAAACTTGTAAAGAGGCTACCTCAATCGTCACCTAGAAAAACACAACCTATTTACAAATGACTGCTTCAAACTCGAAAAATAATTTTTATTTACACACATCATCTACTTGAACCTAATTAATTTAATTAAAAGTTTTGCCGCCCCTCCTTCCCTATCTTAGATAATTTTCTCCCACTACATTTTTTCGTGAAACTATCGCTTAATTAAATATACACATACACGCAGATTTCTGCCGTAAAAACTACATGTATTATTACAAGTAATACTGCTACAATGATCAATAAAGTAATATAGAATTTTTTTTCAATCCAAGAGGATGGATTTTGAACAAAACAGTTCAATTTTCAACAAAGCAGTTGAATTTTCAAGGATAAACATGACTTTTCCATGCAGAAGAACCTGCCCACCAAAAAGATACATTTTCAACAAAATTATTGAATTTTGAAGCCAAAAAGATGAACTATCTACAAAAAGGTTGAAGTTTCAATCTGAAAATAAGAGTTTACAACAAATAAGTTAATTTTCTACCAAATAGTTAAATTTTCAACAAAAAGTATGAATTTTCAATAAATAAGTTCATTTTCAAACAAATAGGTCAACCTCCTACCAATTTTTTGGAATTTTCAAGCCAAAAAGACAAATTTTCAACAAAATAAATGAACCTACAACAAAAAATGGAATAATTACATTTTCAATTCAACCAAATAGTTAAATATTTAACCAAAAAGATTAATTTACTCCACAGAAAACGAATTTGCAATAAAACACATGCATTTTAAACGAAATGGTCGAATTTGTAATGAAAACGAATAAATTTTCAATCAAAAATGGAATAGATAAATTTTCAGTTAAAAAAGTTAATTTTGAAATAAAAAAGATCAAATTTTCAACAGCAACCAATAACTTTTCAACTTTAAACCAAATAATTGAATTTCCAAACACAAAAAAGATGAAAGATTATAAGCATAGTTGAATTTGAAACTAATAAGATCAATTTTTAACCAAAAATAAAACAGTTTCATATTCAGTTCAAGAAATTAATTTTCATTACAAAAATATAATTTTCAATCAAATAGTTCATTCTTCAACCAGGTAGTAGAATTTGTAACGAAGACAGATTAATTCTGAACCAAAAATATAATAGTAGACTTTTTATTCAAAAGGAATTAACTTTCAACGTAACATAATTAGATTTTTTTATTCGATTCTATTAATCCAGTTCGCATTTAGGAGAAAAAATGAGAAAAAGGGAAGGTTTCTTGTAAACAGGGAAAAATTATATTTTCCAGGTGTAATGTCACATTCTACGTTACCCCCCCCCCCTCAATGGCGCAAATTGTCAGAAAACCTGTTAACCCTCCTCCCCTCTAGCAGGATGACGTAGTTTTTAAATGGCCACTTTATTACCTAATGCTTATTACTTAATCATATACTTAATATACTTAATAGTATGAAATTTTAGTAATAAATTAGCATCATCATTTTATTGAAACAATTTGCAAGTCAATTTCACGTGAAATTTGTCGATCTCAGAATTTTTCATGAATGGTAGATTCATTATTTGTACACTGGAAAAATGTAGTGGATCCTGGGAAATTCGATTACTTGGTTTCATTTTTCTTTACCAAGGAATTCTTTACTTCGGTTAAGTGATTATCGTTTAGAAGCAAAAAAGTCATGCCTGAATTCAAATAAATAATTTTTTTGGTGATATTTTATTAATACAAATATTTTTTTGGCTTGAAAAATGTTAATTTTAATGTAATGTTAATATTAAGTCAAAGAAATTATTTCTTGAAAGCTAAGAACATATTTGCGTCGAATTTGTTTTTGGCACCCTAAGAAATATTTCTTCATTTCAGCGATAGCGATTGTTGTAAGTGATAAATCCATACATGATTTTATCAAGCAATTTAGACTTCATTGTGTGAAAGAAATATTTTTTCAGGGAAATAATTAATCATCTAACTGAAAAAATATGTACCAGGTGCTAAGAGTTTACAAAAGTACTGAAAGTAAATAACAAGTCATTTAAATATTATGAAAGCATTTTCTGGAGATAATATATCTTGTGTAAGAGATTAATTAGATTGAAGGCTTTTTTTATCTCTTTCGTTGAAAACCCGCTTTCAGCAATTTGAATTTGAATTCTTTAATATAAAATTAATTTAGTTTAGAAAGCCTACTATTAGTAATAAATTATAACATAGGGCTCATTTAAAAACTACGTCAAATTGCCAGAAGGTGGGGGGGATTACAGATTTTTTACGAATTTGCGACATAGTGGAGAGGGTATAAATGTGAAATCAATATTTCGAAATGCTTCAGAAAATAACAATTAGTGATCTTCTTTCACAATTTAAGCATCTAAATACAGATTTAACATTCTTTACTCCCCTCTTTTCTCCTTTTTGAAAGAATTCTTAACTAACTAATCCAATTTTGGCTGAAAATTAATCGTTTTTAGTTAAAAATTTAACTATTAAATTTTGCATTGCGAATTCAAATCGAACTATTTTGTTGAAAATATTTTTCTTAAGTTGAAAATTCAACTGTTTTGTAGAAAATTCGTCATTTTGGGTTTAAAAATTCAACTGTTGTGTTGCAAATTCGTCTTTTCGGTTTTTCATTACAAATTCAAATCTTCTTTGGTTCAGATATCAACTATTACATTTTTTGTTGAGAATTTTTTGGTTAAAAATTATTCTTTTTATATGAAAATTTAACTATTATATTTTTGCATTTTTCGATGTTATGGGTTTTGACCAGATAAATTTCCTATCGAATTAACATAAAATTATTTATTATATAGTATAATTTTTAAATTTTAACTACTTGGTACAAATTCATATTTTCGATTGAAATTTTAACTGTTTTGTAGAAAATTCATATTTTTGGCTTAAAAATTCAACTGAATTGTTGAAAATTCTTGTTTCCGGTTGAATTCAATCCTTTTATTTAAAATCAAAATCTTTTTTCTATCAAATTTCAACTATTACATTTTTTGTTGAGAATTATTCCCTCTCGATTGGAAATTCAACTACTTGTTGGTTGACGGACGAACTTGTTTGATTTTTTTTTTTTTTTTTTTGCTGAAGACAATTTAGTTGGAAATTCAACTATTCAGTTTGAAATTCCCTTTTGCTTGAAAGTTCAACTATTTGGTTGTAAATGCAACTGTTTGGTTGATTTTTTTTTTTAATTCAAATATGTGGTTCAAAATTCATCTTTGTTGGTCGAAACTTCAACTATATTGTTAAAAATGCAACTACTTTATAGCCAAATTATTTATTTTGTTAAAAATTCAACTACTTTCTTGAAAAGTCATATTTTTTTGTTTAAAAATTCAACTCCTTTTTTAAAATTCGTCTTTCTGGATTGAAAGTTAATCTTTTTTGGATTAAAAATTAATCTTTTGTGGTAGAAAAGTTAATCATTTTTGGTTGAAAATTCAAATATTTTGTTGGAAATGCAATATATTTTAACTTGAATTCTTAAGCGTTTCATATTGAATTCAATATGGTAGCAATACATTAATTTTATTTAACAGAATATATTCTCCTATTTTCGTGAAAAATTACCCTATTTCCCCTGTTTTGAGAGCATTTTCGGATATAACGTATGTTAAAATATTATGTTTGTATATTTTGTTTTTTATTTTATATATATTATTTATATCCAATCCCTGAGCTTGAAATGATTTATTTATTATTTTGCACATGTATTACAAATTATTTTGGCCTAGAACATAAGAAACTACACGCGCAGAAAAAAAATTAGTTCATGTACAATCAATTTAACATGTTACATTACATGAAATAAAAATGCAAAATTGGTTCCAATTACTTTCGTAATATATTCTAATTTTTTAAATATATCATATATAGAGTGTACGTAATTCAGGGTGGTCTAAAACTTCGACATTCCATTTTTTTATCGACCCCCCCCCCCCCGGCTTTCGAAAAAATTGAAACGTTTAATTTCGAGCATCCAATCCCCTTTTTTTTTGCCCGGAAAATGCACAAAAAAATACAAAATAGCAGTTTTCTATCAAATTCATGCTAAAGACGGTATTTTTTGGAATTTTTTTAACATGAATAATTTTCAATAGATAAGTAAAGAGATGATTAAAAGTTTTTGAAAAATAATTTTAAATTGTTTAACCAATTATTATTTGTGTGAACAATTTTTCCCCTCTGTAAGTCGTGATCTTTCGGGATAATTTATAGAAGGTTGATGAATGTTAAGGGTAGTACTTCTTGTTTAACATACATATTTGCTCATTATTTAGACAATTTTTATTTGTTTAAATAATTTTTCTCCATAAAATCATAAAAAATGATTATTTTCTGGAATTATTTATGACAGAATTAACGAATGTTGAAAGTAATATATTTTTAAGGATATTTCATAACTATTTAAACAGTTTTCATTTATTTAAACAATTTTTTTCTGCTGTAAGGCGTCGAAAGTTAATATTTTCTGGAACTAATGACACAATTAACGAATGTTAAGAGTAATATTTTTTCATTTCAGATTTTTCGCAATTATTTAAACAATTAATAATCACTCACTTGCGCCTTTTCATAGGGAAGGTGGAGAAAAGTCGCTTATTATTCAGTATTTCCTTATTTCAGAATGTATACCCTATATTGCTTGAAGAATTAAATTCAATTGCTCTAAGAAAAGTATAGTTCTTTTTTTTCTTAAAATTACTTCTCTGTTCTGTTTCATTTAAATACTTTAGGAAAGACCTACATGAGGAAAGACCTACATGCAAATTATTTTTAATACACAGATTCCATTAATCTACGGGTTTGATTTTAAGAAAAAAAGACTATTCTTTACTCAGAGCAATTGAATTTAATTGTTTAAACAAATTATTATTCTTTAAACAATATATAGTACACGTGCTTAGTTAAGGAAAGAGTGAATAGTAAGCGACATAGTGTACAAGATTCGAAAAAACTAGACTTTTATCCACCTTCGCTGTGAATAGGCGCAAGTGAATGATTATTGATTATTTAAATAATTGCTAAATATTTTAAAGAAGAAAATAGTACTCTTCGAATTCGTTGATTGTGTCAATAATTGCAGAAAAGAATAACTTTTTATGATTTACACGGAAGAACATTGTTTAAAAAATTGCTAAATATACTTAGGAAAAAATATTACTCTTAACATCTCTTAATTGTTTCACTAATTTGAGAAAATAGCTTTTCACGCTTAACAGGAGAAACAATTCTTTAAACAAATGAAAACTCTTTAAATAATTACCAAAATCCTTATTAAATATATTACTTTTAACATTTGTTAATTGTTAAAAAAATTGGTGAAACAAATGGAAATTGTTTTAGTAATGTCCAAATATGTTAAACAAGAAGTACTACTCTTGACATTCATCAACTGTATATAATTTATCCCGAAAGATAATAACTTTTCAAAATTTACAGGGGGAACAATGGTTCATACAAATAATAATTGTTTGAACAATTTAAAATATTTAAAAATACTTGAAAACTCGTCACTTATCGAATAAAAATAATGAATGTTGAGACAAATCTGAAACAGCTGTATTTAGCATGAATGTGATAGAAAACTGCTATTTCCCATTTTTTGGGGCATTTTCCGGGCACAATGAAAGGGTATTTGAGGGGTCTGAAATTAAAAGTTATTGGATGGAAATTATCCTTTGAAAGTTCTTTAAGATAAAGTACTTTAATTTTAAAAGATATATATGTATGTATAATATAGAGTGGAAGAAGGAAGATTGTTGATCCAAGAATTTGTCATATATGCCAGATTAATTATTTGCACACTAAAAAAATAGTGGATTCAGCCAGGTAGAAAAGTTATACATATTTGGAAATATTATGTATAATTTTCAAATGTATAAAATAAATGAAAACTATACATAATATTTTCCGCTTTGTATAACTTTTTCGCCTAGACTGAGAAATGCAATTCTTTGGTTTCTTTTCTTTTTACCAAGGATTTGCTAACTTCGGTTAAGTAAATATTCTTTAAAAGCAAAAATGTCATAAGACAAGTCAAAGAAATAATTTCTCTGGTGTTATCTCATTAATGCAAATACTTCTTTGACTTAATAAAAGAAATAATTTCTTGGAAGCTAACAAAAAATTGTAATCTTTTCATTTTACAATTTAATTATTCCATTTCAGTGAAGTAAATTCTTTGAAGTGATGAATACGTATATTTAAATTAGGCTATTGATCAATGCCTTAATCAAGTAATTTAGATTTCTTTGTGTGAAAGGAATATTTTTTCAAGATGAATTATTCATCCAAATGAGAAAAATATATATCAGAAGTTATAATATTTAACGTGTTGATACGATCACTGAAATTCAAGAACAGGTGGTTTAAGTATTATTTTATTGAAAGGTATACGTGTGTATTTCTTTGAATTACGTATTGTTTTATGGCTTTTTGATATATCGTTTTCTATCTCTTAATTTTTTAACGATATCTCGCAAACGGCTTTAACTGTGATCAGAAAATTTGTAAAAAATTTTAGTTCCTAATGATATCCACAATCAAGCAAATATCATTAAATATCATGATATAAAAAAAATAAAGTTAAAAATTGTCAATTATTTTTATCATGATTCTGAAAGTGAAGAAAGGCTGTCAATTTTTTCAAATACAGGGTGGTATTTAGTTGACATAATTCGGTGGAATATTTGTATATATCTTCAAAAGAAATTCTCATCTTCAAGACTTTGTTAATTTTGAATTTTTTCGTTTATAACTGGGCATATATGTCTAGAAATTTTCAATTGAAGTTTGAATGTACCACTTTTAATGAAAGAAGCTTGTACTCATGCAAATTTTTTTCACGCATTGTATGCCCAAAAGCGGTGGCGATAAATATAAAGTTATAAAACTCAGTATTCATTTCAAAATAATTAAACCAGGATTATGTTTATTCAATAAAATCTGTATTTCGTTAAATCCAAACGAATAGGCTGTAAAATTATGTCTCGCCACTTTGACATTTCGACCATTGTGGTTATATTTACATAGTTTATTTAGAGAAGCAAACGCGCTCGCGGTAAAAAAATATTGAAAGTTAAAGAATTAATCATAACACGTGTAGAAAATTATCGGGGCAGACTTGCGTCCAGAAAGGGCACTGCATTGTCTTTTTCGGGCCCTAATCGGGAGCTGGCTAGCCTATAAGGACCAACATTTTTTGTAACTTTTGAATCCAGATATTTTGGTTGCACATTTCAAAAAATGTCCAGGGTGCTTAAAAGTATATATAAAATGAAAAATGTACATTGAAAACAAAAAAAAATTTCTTATCATATAGACAGTCTGAAATCATTTTTAACGTCAACCATCTAAAATAGATTTTCACAAGACCTATTGAATAGCGCTAGATTAGCCTGTCCAGTAGGGTGGTCCAACAAATTTTTTTTGCATTTTTATGCATATCGCCCGGAAATTTTTTCGAATCCACACAAAAATAGATGCAATTTTTTAATGATATTTAGAGGTCACTCAAGCATGAAGTTTAACACGTATTTTCCATAAGAAAAAAAAAGTTTTTGGAAATTGTATTTAGAAAACTCAAGATTAGGTGTATCAAGTTGAATTTGGACCATTTCTCTTCACAAATAGCCATAGAATAAGAATAAAATATTACTTTTCAAATATCAGACCCATAGGTCTGTTTTATAGGGACCCAAAAAAAACCCCATAAATGAAAATATAAGTATTGCCAGTTTTTGGAGCTAATGATGATTTATTTGCGTTTTTATTTTGAAAATTGTTTCTAATACATGAAATACTACTTTATACTGCTAATAAGATATTCACATAAATTGTTTGAATAATTTATTATTGTTTTTAGCAATTTTCTCTTAGAATAGAGATAGAAAGTCGCGTTTGTTTCGATTTTTTTTTACTTTTTGTCTAATTTTTAATCAGAGTAAGGTTATAGTTAATTATTATTTGAAAAAATTATTGTTTAAACCATTTATTATTATCGTTCATAATATGCTCTTAGAATAATGCTCGAAAATTGCAGTTTTTCGACAAATTCTCCACTTTTCGTTTAATTTTCAATTAGAGGGAGGTAAATGATCAATTATAGTTGACAAAATTAATTGTTTAAAAAATGTATCATCATTGTTAATAATATTCAACCTGAATAATGCTGGAAAGTTGCGTTTTTTTTTAATTTTCAACACTTCGTCGACTTTTCAATTAAAGTGAAGTAATAATTAATTTGAGTTAACAAAAATAATTGTTTAAACAATTTATTACTATTGTCAATAATTTTCTCTTTGCCTAATGCTAGAAAATTGCGGGGTTCTCTGTAATTATTATTGTTCATAACTATATTTATCTATATTAATGCCAGATAGTTGCGGTTTTTTTATGAAATTTTTAACTGTTTGTCCACTTTTCACATAGTGAGGTTATTCTCAGTTAACTGATGCAAGTTAACAAAAATAGTTGTTCAAACAATGTAATGTTTTAAGTGAATTATGTTTGCTCTTTTACTCACAAAAAAAAAGATTGTTGAAAATATAATTCTCTCTAATGTTAATTTATTATTTCTTCATAGTTAAAAAAGCAAAGCAAATTTCAACTTTTCAGAAAAACTGCAACCTTTTAGCATTTATCTAAGAGAAGATAGTTATAAACAATAATAAATTATTTAAACAACTGTTTTTGTTAACCTGCATAAATAAATAATAATAATAATAGGGATGTAATGATAATAGGATGCGTAGGGATTTGGCGATCCCATCGCCCAAGAGCTACGGCTCTTGCAGTCATCCACGTTGCAGTGGGCTTACTCCCCAACGCAACGAACTATGCGGTTACGTCACCAGTATCACGCAGTGCCACCCACAATAGGCCTATCTCAGATGGAGGCCATGGTTCAGTTGGGAGTGGCAATGGGACCGAACCGAGGCGACGACCAGGCAATGGCCCCGGACAAACGCGAGAACGAAGATTTAAGTGGTCGGACCAGCTCCGGAGGGACATCCTTACCTGTTGGCAAAGAAGTTCACCGGCACGAAGAGGATTCATGCAGAGGTTACATGAACG
>JAABKJ010004944.1:0-23682 GCA_011634705.1 Andricus grossulariae
GACGTAACATCAGTAAAGGAGTCTCTCCGAAGCAGATACAGGCATCTTCTTCGACAGATTTAGTCATCCAATCTGTCAGCGTTAAACAAGGTATCTGCGACTAACATGCTTGCCGCCCCGGTTCTACTCTACTCGTTTGGAGTGGTTCAATGGACGAAGAACGAACTTAAGGCCCTTGATGTCACAGCACGTAAGATCATGCATATGCATAAAAGCTTGCATATCAATTCGTCAGTTCCGCGATTATACATTTCACGCCTGAATTTTAACGTCAGAAGTGAGGAAAGTGCGTTACTCTATCTAGATGCTTCACTTCTGAAAGCCAAAGTGAATAAAGCAGAATTTGAAAAATTCTATCAAGAGCTATTCGACAAAAAAATGCTCGGAAATTTTCGCAGGAATGTAGAAAAACAGTCCTCGTCGAAGAGCAAACTTTTTCTATTCTCAAATTATCAGGGCTTAATTCAGGTGCAGAGGGTTTTATTTTCGCACGCAAAAAAAGAGTTCCGGAAGTTCCAAGCGACAGGTGCAGAGCGTCTCATATACACGTTGAGTACCTAGAACATATATTATCGGGGTGTTCCACCCACGCAGGAACGACGTATATCTACAGACACAATGGAGCCCTAAAAGTGCTTCATAACCATCTTTGTCGCTTTTACGGTTTTGGCCGCTACCCTGCCTTGCCGAACGCTCCAAGGAAGATAGAGAGAATTGTCCAAAACGAAAAGTGCCAAATTTTCTGGAACTACGATTTGAGGGCAGCAGTCTCCGTTGCACACTCGAGGTCTGACATTGTTCTTCAAGACTTCGAAAAACAAACTATATTCGTGATCGAATTCTCGGCTTCTTCCGAATACAACATCACTGCCAAAGAGAAAGAAAAAGAGGAAACGTATCAAGATCTTAAAAGGGAGCCGCAAAGACTGAACCCAAAATTTTCAGTACAAATAATTCTCCTTGAGCTAGGTGCTTTCAGGGTGCGAAACTATCAATGGTTCGTAACCTTAAAGCCATACACGCGTGCCAAAAATATGCCAAGACACTTGCGAGATGGATACAGAAAACTGTCATCCTTGGGTCGCTTCGTGTCCTCAAAACACACAAGGGTTTCACCTGCCTGTCGTTGTGAGTTCGTCGTGTCCTGTGACCACCTATCTCACGGTTGTGAGACGTGCCCATGATTGTGATTTACCGCGGTCCTTCTGAAAGCCTGTGTAATTTTTCGATGGCAGTTGCTCTCTGAGGGACCCTGCGGTGTTTGTTTAACCTTATTTCCTAATGATATATATGTTAGGATTATATAGGAATCGAATCGAAGGGCCTATGACAAAGGCACAAACGCATTCTCGGGTTGCGGATAGAGGATCCCTGTACCAAGGATTTCTGCTGAATATAGTTACAATAGTTAATAAGCAGTCGCTAACAGTTATCTAGAAATGATCCCGACCATGGGTCGGACAACAATGTCGACTATGCTAGAGTTGGAGGGAGTCAATGAAGACAAAGTCAATGCGACTGTTTCGCAGAATCTCATTACTTTTACGTGTACTGATCGACTTACGGACGACCTGCTAAAGTACTGTGATATCTGTATAGTCCCTGAACAAAAAGGTTGCATAGCGCGAATGCATACTCTGTAGTGTAAGAAACACCCAGATCTCTCGCATTTTTCGCATGAACGTCCGCGAAACCATGCCGAGGAACTTCGGAAAAGGGATTTTATAAGCGAAGTGCCTACTCAACCGTAGCCAAAACAAGCTGAAACACAGAAAGAGAGGCGATACTGAGACCGACCACGCGCAGGCATCCAATAGAGGAAGAGAGATGCTGACCATCAGGCAGCATATTGTTGACGGAATACGAGTACTGTTTAGGGCTAGTAGAAGTCTGAAGCGAAGAGAGAGGTGTATCAGGGAAGATCAACAGTTTTTGTCCGATCCATCTTGACTATTTCAAGACCCTCCAGTTACTGTCGTCCACCCGCCCACACCAGAGGAGGTCGAGGCATTTTGCAGAGAAGTCTACAAAATCCAGCATTCATTGAGAGAACACTCAAAGAATATAAATTCTTTTGAAGAGCTGTGCATTGACCTCAGATCACCTGCGGAGAAATGCCCACCTATCACTACCGCGGAGGTAAAAAGCGTATTGAGAGGCATGAAGAACTATTCCGCTCCAGGACCGGATTGTATCAAGACGTTCTGGTGAAAGAAGTTTCCTTTAACCCACCAGCATCTGTCTCGCGTTTCCAACTCATATCTTAAGTCGGAAGAGTCTATTCCGGAGTTGTTGGTAGAAGGGCGCACAGTGCTCCTACTGAAGACAAGCACCTTAGCTGACCTCAAAAATTACAGGCCAATAGCTTGTCTGAACACACTGTACAAGATTTTCACAGCTTTCATGAATAATAGGATTGTTTGGATAATTGGATCTGTGTAGCGAGAGACTGACGAACAACGCGGCTTAAAGAAAGGCGTAGCAGTATGTCAGGAGAACCTGCTCATCGAAAGATGTGTCTGTAAAGACGCAGCGTTCTGTCAGCGTTACCTATCAACAGCCTGGATTGATTACCGAAAAGCTTTTGAATCAACCTACCATAGACTTATCATCTGTCCGTTGCAAAGGTTAAAGATTCATCCACACATCGTGAGATGAATAGAGAGATTAATGCCGCTTCAAGAAACCAGATATACTCTCTCATCTGTGAAACATCGTTTTTCGGGCAATCGTTACAAATATCTTCGAAAGTTACAACCACAGAATCCAATTCAAAATAAAAAAAGGGAATAACAGGCAAATCAGTTTCCTCAGCACATTGATCATAACAGGAAGCAACTCTTTAAGAACCGATTGGTATCAAAAGCCTGCAGCATCAGGTCGATGCCTCAATTATCAATCACACCATCCCCATAAATACAAAGTCGATTTTATTAATAATTTAGTAGATAGAAGTCTATGCTCCACTGAACTAGCATGATTTTTCTTGAATTTTTCAAACATTGCGCAGAAAAGCTGTGAGCATGCAAAGCGTTCTGTAGCAATTTGTAACTGTTGACAAATATTACAGAGCTTGCCTATAATGTCACAGTGACAGAAAAATGACACCTCTCGTCGAAAGGCCCATTTATAGGCACAACGAACCGGCCCCGAGATCTTCAGAAAAAGGAAAAAAGCTTTCTCCATTTTATCAAGCGTTACTAACTAAACTTCATCGTTAGTTGTTCAATCAGTCCCAATTATTCAACAAATAAATAAAGTTTGGTCAGAATTATTAATCAATTATAAAATAAAAAATCTTTCCGTTGCGCGAGCACATTCTCATCGCGCGCTGCGCGCGCAACTCGCATGTTTGAGTGCGCCTACGGGTCGCGACTGTTGATTCTCGCGCTTCGCGCTCGACAATGTATTTTCTTTACGCTGCGCGCTTGGTCTCCGTACTTCCCCCATATTTGTGCATGGAAATTTCAAAATTAGAGCTGAACGCATCGACAATTGTAATTTGGTGACTGTGAATTTGTTTTTGTTAAAGCTCCTTCAGCTTTAACGATTGCATTCTCATCATGTGTCTTGTACTTCGAGCTCGATTTTATCCAAAATGCGAACTTTCTACATTAGCCTCAACACTATTATATCAAGTGGATGGTATATTTATTTCTGTACCTTAGCCTGAGATTGCTTATTCAGATGTTGCGAAACAAATTACAAATTTTATTTATCATGATAACTTCAATATTTGTATCTTATTTTGCGTTATATGTTATTCTCTACCACCCTGAAAAACATATCATTTCAATAAATTTATATGATAAAAATTCATAACATTTTTTGGCATTGAATTAAACGTACTGGCAATGTCTTTTTCGTATAATTGAAAAAACTGCGCTTCCTATAAAAAAAAACAATTTTGCTATTGAACATTTTATTGCAACTTGTGTAGTTTTCAATTGATTGATTTTTTGTTCATTTTTAATGATATTTTTTACGATTTGGACCAAAAATAGCATCTTAGCGTAAAGTGGTTTTCAACAGATTATTATGCGAAGATATGACTGTTTTGTTGAAAACTCATCCTTTTGGATTAAAAAGTCATCTTTTATGGTAGAAAAGTCATCCTTTTTGGTTGAAAGTGTACCGTCATGATGAAACTTCAACTTTTCGGTTCGGCTTTTGGTTGAACTCTAATATTTTTTGTTTTCAAATTGGACCATATGGCTGAACATGTATCTTTCTAGGTTTAAAGTTCAACTATATTGGTAAGGTCATCTTGTCTGGTCAAAATTGAGCTATTTTGTTCAAAAATCGTCGGTTGGCATTAAAAATTCATCTTGCATTATACAAAAATCATGTTTCGTGTTGAATTTAATATATTATTTACAATAATTCTATTATGAGGAATTTATTTCCTTATTATTCCCGAAGTAAGTAGGGAGGTCAAGAGGAAACTATGGTCGACAATGTGGAGATCTAATTCCGGTTTTGGGACTGACGCTGGAACTGAATTCAGGGTCTCCCAAAGTAAACAGTTTTTTTAATACGGAGATAATTTAAAATCAATGTTTTTCCTTCTTACGTACTTAAAACTATTGTAGGCCGTTGAGCATCTCGTTTCAAATTAGAGATTTCTGTTGAATAATCAATTCAGATACTCTGTCGCTTGCTAGATTAAACCATTCAAAGACAGAAGCATCCAAAAGCACATCACGTTCTGGCAACGAAACACCTCGCAAAACACTTCAAGTGCGCAGCACACACTTTTGCGAGGCGCAAAATGCATGACGCATTCTCATAACCAGACAGACGAAGAAGCTATTCTACATAAAATCACATACTTTGATGAATATTGGATCAACTGTCAACGAAAATCACAGTGTTTACAATTCTCATGTTTTTGACAGCTTAAGTTAGAAAACACTGCGGTGAGGTTCCTATGCTTGAAGTGGATCGCAACATCCTTTCTTTCGAGATCTCTCTTTCTATCGTATGAGGTAGACAAGAACGGTGCGATTGTGTTCCAACGACTTGTCATACTTTTCCTTTCAAAACGATCATACTCTCTCGGTCTGTACAATACTTCTTTTCCTTATTTGTTTGCTTGGTCGAATACGCCTGGTGGCTGTATGCGGCAGCGCTGCTAAATTAAACTATTCAGAAGAAATTTCGATTCAATATTAATAAGAAATTTTAAAGTAAATAAATTATTATTTGAAAACGTGGTATAACATTTTTGATTGAAATAAATTGATATTCACAGCCCTTTTGCATTAGGATTGCTCCGATAACTTCCAGATACTATCGGCTTCTGTTTTCTTCAGGCATCGGGGATCCACTTTTGATATAAGTAAGCTCACCATTGCGCTTATTCTCTATGTAAATGTGTGTGCTTTCCGCTTCGTGTGAAGTGACGCAACGTCATGACGCAGTTACACAGGTATGCCGTCACGGTCCAGCGCCTTACCACAACGCACCTGTTTTTCCACGCCTGCGCGAACACCACACATCCGCCAATATCGAATGTACTTTTAAATATTTTCAAATATTGTAAGAGTTTGATTCCTCCAAGTAGGTCAAACGTTATAAAGGTTTTCAATAAAAACGTGTATTTTTTTAGAGAAGTCCACTAAATTTCAAGTACTCATTATCTTAGGGAAATAATTTTTTCTCAAACAACTGAAATACGTGCCTTCTTATTTCCATCAAAAAACAATATATTTGAGAGGTGACTTATTCTCTGGTATGAAGTTCTACTGTCTTTGTGATTCAAACTGTATTCGATTTTTGAATTCTTTTGAGTTATATCGATTTTTTTAGTTCACTTCGAATTCTTAAGCATTTTATCAACATCTTTTGAATAAACTGGAATGATTCTACGTATACTACAATATTATTGAAATTAATTCACTATTTTGTATTTTATTCATGCATTTCATTTTTTCAAATTCATTCTATTCGTTTTCAAACTTAACGTGATTCCTAATGTACTGAAGAATTTTTCGAATCACAGAGACCTATTGTGTTATCCCCAATCTCCCCTTTCTATCCCTTATACTGTCCTTAAAAAAATATTCTAAGTATAACATTTTTCGTTTCAAAAACTTACAATAATGAGCTACATTTCTTTTATCGCTTTTTACGAAATCCATACAAACAATTGGATAATATTAAATGAAAGCTTGTTTTTGCGAGAAGAAGATTATACACAATTTTGCTTCATCTCATTTGGAAATGAATAAATTATTGTCAAATAGTGATATGTGCTTCATATATTTATCTCTTTTAGCTTCTAGGTACATATTATAATTTTATTATTTCAGCACTCAGAATAAAAATTAGGGCGATAAGAATGAAGCGATAAGAATATAGCAGTAAGAGTCAAAAGTTTGGACAAATTTCTGGTTGAAACTCAGATGTTTATTAAAACGCTGTTCTAAAAAATCTTTCCTTGTGATAATTTGAGAAATATAAATATGAATATCTCAGAAGGACAAGCTTGACGCCTATCATCCATGAGATAAGGATTATTATACCATATTTATGTACTCTGATAAGATACCAAAATGATAATTAGATACGCTTCCAACTGAAATCTTCATTGACGCATTAATCAGTTTCCTTACTATTCGGGAAAATGGTCACTGTTTTTAATTTGGTCTTTACCTCAATGGTCCTTATGAACTTTATTGGTGAATATTACATTAAACTTTATATATAATTTTAAAAATCTTTTTTCTTGGAGGTTATACACGTACAATTTCAAGAAATGATCATAAACAAACAAACTTTGATGTTTAAAATAACAAGTCAAATACGCTGAGAAAAATGATTACTTGATTCAAAGAAATGTAGTACTAAATACCTCCAATCAAATATTTTTTTGATCTCAAGAAATTTTTTTTATGACAAAAGTGAGTATTTTTTTCAAAGAGAATCATTGCTTGAAGTATGAAAAATGGTCTTCGATCAAACAAATACTTGCTTGGACGTATTCAGTACTACATTTATTTGAATCAAGTAAACTGTTTTCTCAGTGTAGGACATCTTAGGAATCCGCTCTCTAAGACAAGCTTTTTCTTAAACAACAAAGATCATTTTCTTGATTACTTGATATAGATTGTAATTTTATTCTCAGTATATGGATTGAACATATAAGTAACTTGATGACACATTACATATGCAAAATATGTTCTAAAACGTTAAATATGTGTTAAATAAGGTGAGTTATGAAATTAGTTGTAAGAAAGGTTAACAGAATCAGAAATTTATATAATTTGTAAAATTGCAATCTTTATTCACTCGAAAACAGGAATTAATTCATTCAAAGCGAAATCCATGAAGAAGTGGAAGTTAGACAAAATTCTAGAAGCTCGTTAAATAGAAATATTACAGTACTCTTTCCGAGTAAGACCGCATCGGGGGAGTAGCTGCTGCGGTCGAACTATGCCCCTAGTCTAGCTCTGCGTTTCCCTCTGTCGAGTTTTGTTTCACTCCTTCTGAGTAGTGCCACAAACGGAAACGGAAAGATGGTATGCTCGTATCAAGAGTAAAACAGCCAAAATTCCTCTTCTCTCAGTTTCTCTTGTGAAAAATCGAGGTAAGTTTTTCGCGGGATTTTATATAACTCATGAAATCTTTGAATAAATTATCTTGTCATCCCCAAGAACGCTCAAACTGGTTTCTCTTTCAATATTGTTGTACGCTTTTATGTACAGCCAGAAATATTTATAATTAAAATTATCCACGTGAATTTGATGTTCGCGGCAGAGCAGCGATGTCTGTAGTTCGAGTGGTATTACTCAGAAGAAGTAATTCCATATCTCACGCCGAACGGGACTGTGTGCTGAAGGAGGAAGCATTAGAGCGAGATGTAGGGGCATGGAGCTACTCAAAATGGTCTTACTCGGAAAGAGTGATGTATTAAATTGCATCCAGCAAACTTCGCGAAACAAATTATATGAGCAGGTTTTAAAAAATCTTACATTTTTCAATTAGACGAATCTTACAAATCAAAATAAATCTGCATATTTGATAGATCTTTCTATCATGTTCTAGCTCTTGAGAACTTGTTTAAATCTTTATTAAAAGTTTATAATTACTACTCCAGTATTTCATCTTTTCATATATCGAGACAGCAATATCACAGCCAAAAAGAATGGAAAGAAAGAGCGGTATAAAAACCTTGTGATGAATTTTTGAGTGGTTTACCCAAAACATTCTGTTAATAGACTCGTCTTCATTATCGGGGTGCTTCGAAGTACGAGGCTTTTACTGGTTTATAGAATAGAAAGCATCCCTACGTGTCAAGCTAAAGCCTAGACACTCGCTAACCTACTGGTAAGCCTATTTCTGGCGTACGCGTAGCGAAGCATTTTCTTCTCCTGACAGACGACATTGTCCTGCCGATCTTCCTCTTCGTGCCGGGTCAAGGTCTTCTCCTGCCATGTACAAAGCTCCACCCACCACGGTCACTTTATCTGACGGAAGTGAGTATGAACTCAATCACCTTCAATTTATTGGGTCCACTTGCTCTAAATATCCGCACCGGCAGTACGTGCTTCGTAGATACCTTTTTCTGGCGGAGAAAAGAATTAAATTATTCGATGGACGAGGTGCCTTTAGGCCCATGCCAACCGAAAAACAAATTGTATTATCATCAATCGGTGGTGACGTGGTTGCTATATTGGAGCTTGGTGATGTCCTTGCTGAAATATATAAAACTTACAATCACCAAACACGAGGGGCAAAAATGAACACGGAAAGCTGTGCGACTGCCCAATAGACCAGAGATGAAATTATTGAAATTCCAGTAGGCCCCTTACATCCATTCTTATTACATTTCAGAGTAGAGCGTGTGAACCACAGTGATGGATAAGTTGCTTTCAAGAAAAGAAGATTATAGCCAAAATATAAACTAACTCTCTTCAGAGATATTCTACGTATCTTGATGAGAAAGTCTGTTTTGGTTATAAGAGCAACAAATCTCGAAAATATGTCTGTTAACCATGCCTCGAGTTTCCAAGTCAACATTCAGCTGCTTCTGAAGTCTAAAGAATGTCCGTTAGGTTCAGAACAATTCAAGTATATTATCTCTTCATCTGAAATAGGATCCTAACTTTCAAAATTAAAGAATATTAAAAATTGTGGTCGCCAGAATTATTCTAACAATCGAAAATTATCTTAACTTTAAATAAGTAGAGACGAATCATGGCTGAAAAAATAGTTTAGTACACTGTTAAAGCTCGGACCACTGATAGCTGTATAAAATTGTATATTTTCTTAAAAAGCGAGTTGCAACAAGTTGGAGTCCATCAACCGAGACGCTTCCGATGAAGAAAAATTGAAAAAGAAAGTTTCTAGTTTTGTACAATTTACTCAACCTATCAACTTGTAATTCAAACATTCCTTGTTCGGTGTTTATAGATACAAATACAAACCCTAGAATCAATATAACACATTTGCAAACCTCCTGAGATTAGCTATCACTTTTGCTTCAGCCTTTTTGTTTATTTGTGTACAGAACAGCCGTGAATTAGAACTATTTTACAATTACTTCTAACTTGCATATATATGAAGCAATATCATTTTTCATATTAGAATTGAGTATACGACTCTTATCATTGATGCGCCAGTGAAGCTATCATCAAAATATCAATGAATGAATCATATGCACATGTTATCATTAGTAAGTGTTATTGGGTAAACATCTAAAAAGCGCAATACATCCGAATAATTTGAAACTCCGTATATCCATGTATTTTGACGCGCTGATTACAAGAACGATAAGAGAAATACCCCGAAATTTGAATTTCAAGTTCTGAAACCAAGAAAAGTACAAAACTTTAACGTTTTATTCGTTCAGTTCAGTCAATAGTAAAAAATCTCCAAAAAAGCTTGATATCAAGGTTCCATATCTTTTAAAAATACATGTTTGACTTTGGATACATTTGTACCCTACGACTGATAGTTTTCAAAGTAAAGGACTCCAAATAATAAAAATCACACAGATACATCACAATGTATAGCGGTGATACGTTGGAAAGGGGTAAGGGTTTGACTTACATGATTTCTGTGACCAGTCGCGGGTAACCGTGACTATTATGGGGTTTTCATGTTTCTTACCATGAAAATAAAATTCGCGAATATTTTCACTATCATTTTCGTGACCAGCGCGCCAAAATACATAGGTATACAGAGTGTTGAATGAATCAAAGTATGCGCTTTTCGGGAGTGGACCCGTGTTATTTTTTAATAATATTCAATAGAAACAGTTATTTCTTAATTAATTTTACACGTGTCGAAAATAATACAAGGAATAATATATATAGATTATACAGACACACAAAAAAAAAATTTTCGGGTGTGCAGGTCATACCATGTTGACTATAGGTTTTTTGGGTAACTGAATCCGTATCCGAGGTCGAGAAAACCCGAGTGTGTCAGGGTTCTGACATAACTTCATAAAACCTCACAAATTTTTTTTTCAAGTCCAGGGCCCAGACCATATTTATTATATGTTTTTGGTGTCGCTGAATCTGAATCCGAAGTCGGAAAAGCTTCAGCTTGCCCCAGACATGCTGGGATTTTTTGACCTAGGAGTCGTATTCAACGACACCAAACACATATAATATATATGGTCTGGGCCCTGGACTTGAAAAGAAAATTTGTGAGGTTTTATAAAGTTATGTCAGAACCCTGACGTGCTCGGGTTTTCTCGACCTCGGATACGGATTCAGTTACCCAAAAAACATATCGTCAACATGGTATGACCTGCACATCCGAAAAAAATTTTTTTGTGTGTGGCTGTATAATCCATATATATTATTCCTTGTATTATTTTCGATTCGTATAAAATTAATTCAGAAATAACTGTTTCTATTGAATATTATTAAAAAATAACACGGGTCCACTACCGAAAAGCGCATATTTTGATTCATTCAACACTCTGTATACCTATGTATTTTGGCGCGCTGGTCACGAAAATGATAGCGAAAATATTTGAAAATTTTAGTTTCATGGTAAGAAACATGCAAAACCCATAAAAGTCACGGTTATCCGTTTAGATTCAGAGATGAGCTAAATCCAGTTCATTTAGGGCAGCTCAGGTCCAAGGATATCCTCAAAACTGAAGTTGATTCCGAGTTCGACTGTATCCTCGCAAAATAAATCAACAGTCATTTTAATGAAGATTAGGGAAAATCCAGTTTGGAATATTTTTATATCAGTGTGTTTATCGTACACAGAAACAATGAAATATAGTGTATTACGGCAGTAAGGCAGAGGATCAGTAGTGAGTTGGTGGCTATGGAGGTTACTATAAATAGGGCCATTGTGGTGTCTTCCTTGGCGAATCTCTTCCAGGGCGAGGAGAGAGCACTGCGAGACTGGTGACGGGGTACGTCGTCGACCAGGATTTCGGGACCCCTCGGAGGGTTCCATCTCATGTCTGGTGTGGCCCGTCAAACCTTTCGTGCAGGGCCATTCCGCGTTTCATTTCATGGTAACCATGCTATTACAAGTGGTAATAAAATTTATTGAAGAATTATATAATTAACCACAAAAAAAACAAGCGTGAAGCGCAAGTATTGTAAGTAGAATGGCTTCCTTGAGGGCGACAGAGCCTAAAGTAAATTAATTTTTTATCCAATCTAAAATCAAACCAAACTTGTAAACGTTTTTAACAGTAGAGATTAGGATATTTCAGTAATATCTTGCAAGTCATCTTTTGCATATGCATTATATTGTGAACTATGCCAAGTACGGGTGTGGGACTCGACATACACGCGCACTAGGTGCGCTCAAGCTTGTGAGCCGTGAACGATAAGACTGTTATTACACATCGGGAAGAGTTTTTTTTGTGCGTAATTATTACCCTTCGCACGCGAAGGATGCCTTCCGTACCACACCCTTCGATGTCTAGTGTACCACTGGCTAGTCCTTAAAGAACAAATGGTATTACATGTTTAAACAAGCTCAAATTACTTACTTTTGCATAGTCCTTACAACTTAAGAGAAATGTAATCCTTTGTTTCTTCTTGCAGAGTTAGGTTTACAATTCGAATGTTTACCTAATGGTCAGCCTATTCCTGGCGTTCCTCGTAGCGTCGCATCTTCGTCTTCTGACAGACAACATTCTCCTGCCAAACTTCCTCTTGATTCGAGGGCCGGCTCTCCTCCTGGCATGTACACAGCTCGACCCGCCATGGTTACCTTATCTAACGGAAGTGAATATGAACTTAACCAACTTCAATTTATTCGGGTTACTTCCCTTATATATCCTTACCGACGGTACGTGCTTCGAAGATACACTTTTCCGGTGGAGAAACGAATTAAATTATTTGCAAGACGGGGTGTCTTCAGGCCCATTTCAACCAAAGAACAAGTTGTATTATCATCAAATAATGGTGACGTCGTTGCTATATTGGTGGATAGTGATGTTCTTGCTGGAATATATAAATGCTTCAATCAGCAAACACGACGTGCGAAAATAAACATGGAAAGCGGTGCGACAGCCCAATTGACCAAAGATGAAATTAATGAGATTCCAGTAGGCCCCTTAAATCTATTTTTCTGCAATTTCAGAGTAGAGCGTGTAAACCACAGTGATGAATGAGTTTCGGTAAAAAAGAGCGGTAACTGGCAAATAAGAACCTGACTCTGTTCAGCGATAATTCACGTATCTCGTTATTATTCTAACAATAAAAAATTATGTCGTCCTCGATTGGATAGAGACAAGTTAAGTTTCAAAACAAACAGCTTAGTACCCTGATAAAGCTCGGACCTCTAATAAGTGTATAAAATTGTATCTTTTCTGAAAAAGCGAGTTTAACAATGTAGACTCTAGTCAGCTATAGTCTTATGAAGGAATTGTACTGAAAAAAGAGCCATAATTGTTCATTAACTGATACGCCTCCTATGGGAAAAATTTGAATAAGGGTTCTGCTGTTGTGCGGTTTACTACCTATAGGGTAGAGTCTAGGAATAGACCTGGCGATATGGTTGCAATTTCTGTTTGAGTCACCAACTCTTTAGAAGATAGTAGAATATAGACATACAGAAACGTCATTCCAAAATAATGATTGAACTTTTTCAAATGTTTTGAATGAGTAATGAAAACTTGCGAGATTAGCAATCACTTTCGCATCAGATTTTTTAGTCTGTTATGTAAAAAATAGCTGTAATTATAATTACTTTAGAACTATCTCTTACTTGCATATATATGCAGCAATATTATTATTCATATTAGAATTACCTACGTCACTCTTATTGTTGACGTGCCATTGAAACTATGATTGAACTACCCTCAAATGAATTGTATGTACATGTTACTATTAGTGAATATTATTGGACAAACATCCTATGAGCGCGTACCTCCGAATAATACGAAAGTCCGTATATCCATGTATTTTGACGCGCTTCTAACGAAGATGATAGTACAGATACACAGAAGATTTTATTTCAAAGACAAAATTCGGGAAACTACCAAAATTCATTGTTTTCAAATCATATAATAAATTCTAAAAGCTCTTACCTCAAAAGGAAATTGCAATCGCATGGCCACGCCTGATTTTAGTACTGCTATGGCTTTAACACACATTAGATCATTGAAGTCAAAATTAGTCCCATTGACTATTTGTGAGAATATACAATCTTATCCGCTTCTTCGTCGTCCGACATTTATCAGTATTCTGAAGTCTTTCCTTTAAACCTTGATTCGTTATCCATATCGTTACCATTGCAATATGAATAATTTCTTAGTTACTTTGGTATTTTAGAAATATGTATATTGAGATTTTGCCATCCATACAACCGCAGTATATTACTGCAAGCGAACGCCATTTTGACAAATGCATTAGTGCACTCTAAGGACAGGGAGCAATCCAAGGACGAACTCCTTCTGCACTCTCTCCGCAAACAAAACGTTACCGCGATGTCAATTACACATAAGAATTATATACTAAAGGAAATAATTAGCTATTATTAGTATCTGTACTTAGGGTTTCTACACTATCACTTAAGTCACCTAGTCACTTTTTCTCTTAAAAAACTTATTATTCTATTTTTTTAAATAAATTCTTCATAGTAATTTTTTCGATTGAGGATATCGCCTTTGGCATTCATTGCAATAAATAAAAACGAAAACTACAAGGATTTCCTAAGTTTATAAAGTGCTGTTTTAACTCATATGAATTCCCTTGATCCGACCCGAATTCTTTGAAGCTCCCTACATATCTACTAAATTCGATAGATCTTTTTTGGATTTTCAATTTTTATAATCCAGGTTAAAGACTTCTAAATTCACCATGCATTTTTGTGGAATAAATCAAATTTTTAATCAATGATTTTATTCAATGTCGTTCATCTGAATTCACTGAATTTTTTAGGATTTTAAAGATTTGTATCTATTTCATTGAATTACTTTCAATTACACTTGATTTCGTATGGATTACAATAAATTTTTCTGGATTCCGTAGAATTCTTATAAATTCACTTTAGTTTCAAAGAAATGGATGCAATATTTTGGAATTTGAATTTTTTTAAATTTATTTTCGTTCATATAGATTTCACTCTCAATTGTTACTAAAAAGCTGTGCACTAGTGAAGCGCTATAAAAAAAAATTTCAGAAAGGATTTGTATCGACCTTCACTTGGTATAATATAACCTCCATTTAATAATATTGATAATGATATTTCGCACTTTCGCGCGTTCAAGTTAGTACACTTCGAAAATATCAATGTTATGCAAAGTTAATCATCAACGTCATTTCAGTTTCAAAAGATGATACTCAATCCAGAGATACGTCACGTTTGCACCTGTCTCCATAATTTACAACGAAAAATACATTTTTTACATAGAATTATAAAAAAAAAATTTACAGAGTCATATTCATGGACAGGTTTTCAATTTAGAATCCATTAAAGCTAACAGACTTTTTGAATTACACAAGAGCATTTGTAAATCCAAATTTGCTAGTCCAATATGGAAAGAGAGGATAGTCCAGTTTCAAAAAATAAAAAAACTTTGCTTGACAATCTGGAAATTATTCAAAATGCGATGTAGATCCTTGGTTTGACTGATATAGAAATTCATCCTTATATCTCTAAAATAGCTAGTTCAGGTAAAAATTGTAGCAATTTAATTTGCATCTAACAACTTTCCATGAAAAACTTGAGTAATAATTTTGAGTGAAACATTCGTAACATAATAGTAGAAGACAGAAATGAAGTAAGATTGAAAGTTTTCATTTAAATAAATAACTTCTCTCTCCAACAAAGCCTACACACAAACTTACTAAATCAGTTACGTAACGTAACGCTTCTGGTCCAATGCTTAAAAGTGAATATAATGACAAACTTTCTACTATGCTTAGCATCTATGGTTGGTTAAAAAGAGGGTGGGAATAGGAGTCGACACCTACAGCTGCATGATCGAAGCAGCCATGAAAGCAATTTTAAGGAAGGATGGGTCTTTCCTGGAGAAACATTGAAGAGCTTAGGATCTGGACCTAGATAATTTTGGTCATTTGGTCGTATCATGAAATACACCTGCTTACCTTAAACATCAAGTGCATGATTTTGAAAATTCATCAAACGATTTGAGTAGACAGAAGTGCTGAGAAAATATTATTCGAAAACTTTTTCCAGGATAAAATATTTAATAATTAGAAATTTTACGACCTAAAAATATGTCTTGCCGAAAATTCATAAGGTTCTCCTTCCTATTGTTTCCATTTGTGGAAGTCCCACTCACGAACTTGCTACATATTGGAGCAACATTATCGGGTAACATATTGTGCGCTGAACATCATGTGTAAAAAACTGTTTTGAATTCATTCAAAAACGTAAAAACATCATCAATCTACCTGATCACAAATTGTGTTCTCCCGATATAGTTTCATTATTTACTAATGTTCCCGTCGGTCTAGCCATAGCAGAAGTTGAATCGAGATGACTCGAAATACTACCTAACACTCCAATACCTTGATATGAATTTGTAAAAGGTATGCGAATTACTGCAAGTAATTCTTCTTTCAATTTGAAGGGCAATTCATGCAAACAAAAAGCATGTTTTTCATTGAATGATTTAGAAAATCTTGTTTTATCTTCTCTCCTGTTTTTACTAGGCTTTTATTTTCAATATTTTGCCGATATAATAACCGCTATACCAACTGATCAAGTTTCAACTATTACAAATTTATTTGACAGTTACAACCACAAAATCAATTTAAATACAAAAAGAAAATGACAGGCAACTCAGTTTCCTCAACACGTTGATCATGAGAGATAGCAACTCTTTAAAAACCGATTTGTATCAAAAGCCTGAATCCTCAGGTCGATGGCTCAATTATCAATCACACCATCTCAATAAATACATAGTTAATCTTATTAGTAATTTAGTAGACAGAAGCATTCTGTTAGCACCCAAGATTTTCATGAAGAAAATGTCAGGAATGTTCAAACCATTTTAAATAATAATAACTACTAGTTAGTGAGGCCCAAAATACTGATTCACACAATCTCCTTACATATAGCTCATCACCTCATGTTCACGGTCTTTCCGGAAAAAATGTCGGTGATAATCAAACCTTTCAACGTAAAAACAGCTTTTTGAAATTTCAGTGATCTAATACCAAGTTTCAAACACAAAAGATTGCATTCCTGTAGATGATAACACAAATGTTGTCTATAGTATACCATGCACAGGGTGCAAAACAGTATATGGGAATTTCCACGGAAAGTGCCATTCTCTCAAAAAAAAATTCAAAAAAAAATCTTACTTCACACCTTTCAAAATTTTAGTCTACAGTCCAAATACATAGAGACACGCATTTTTCCGCATGGTCAATATTTTTGAGCATGCGCGCAGATTGCACAGAATATTGAAATCAGTATTTTCATAAGCTTAATTGAATGAATAATATTTTATGAGTGGAAGAACCAGGAGGGCTGTCACTTTTTTTTTAAATTCTCAGTATACTCTTCAGTAGTTTGCAAAGAAGTAACGCAGACTCTGTTTGAGAAATTTGAATGTTTATCACTAAACTTTAATAAGTCATTATACTTTATCTTTTATTTTAAATCAAGGTCGGTTTTTTTGTTTCAATACTGAAATTATATCCTCACCGTTTAGAATATAATTGTTCTTGAATTGAACAGTTCTAAGGAAATATATTATCTTGTTTATCATTCTTACAACAAAATGTTGCGAAATATCACAGGAAAGTAAAAGTTGTGCAATCTATATTTCTAGTGTTTCTTTTTCTATTCGGATTCGCTTTATTTTAACTTTCTGTCTGATGTTTTGTGCTCTGATTATGCCTTTTACGGAGTAACAACTCTTTATGTATATCATTTTTGAGTAACAATAGTACAAATCATTATTCAATAATATAATGTATTTATTATCTGATGGTATTCAAAATAAACTACTTCGAAACCCGTCTGAAACTATTCTCACATTATATATTTTCTATAAAATATATAATGCTTTCATAAAAAGTAGCATAAATATGTAGAACAAATGATAGAACAAATGTAGAATAAAACTTTCAATGAATTTATACATGAAGCTCTAACGCCGTCTTCCAGGGAAATTTTATTATTATATTATTTTCGTAATTATTTCACTTCTTGTAAACACAATTTGACGTTTTAACAGTTCAATAGACGATCATTTATATTTGTGATACATTTCTTTTTAAGGGCTTTTCGTTCAACGCATGAGGGATTTCTTAGAAACGGTAGCTTCTTCCCGAATGTGCCTTCTCGGTTCAGAACGGGTATAAAAAAAATTCAAGAAGGCTGTCTAACTTTAACGAAAGAATCAAAAGCATAAAATATGTACAGATTTTAGTATTCCACATACAATTTCCCATGAAAGGCGCTTCGTCACATTAACAGGAATTTTTTCTCAGATCTTCGTTTTTTGCCGGCCGTCTCTTTCACAATTTAGCAGAATATTTCTTTGTTTTTTGTTTAAAATTAAATCCATAAAGACGACAGAGTTTTATGTGTCTTCAGTAGAAAGTTATTTTAAAACTCTTCACATACTGAATTTTTAATTATATTTATTAGAGGCCGTTTATAAACAACTTTACCAATTTAAGAGGGGCGGGAGATCACGCCAAAAGCTATGGTTGGCAGGAAATGATAGGGTGCCTTCACCCCACTGTTTGAGACAACCCCTACAGGGGGATGTAGCTGATGTAATGTTACCAACTTAGACGTTTAGTACTTTTCCTGATGACAAATTTCAACAAATTTTGAACATTTTCTCATTTTTCCCTTTTTTGAGGACTTCTTTTTCCTACTGTTTTCAAGAAACTTCACCTTTTTCTCGTTTTTTTTTTGCTTGAACGTGAACTGAAATAATAGAACCCAATTAGAAAATTCAGCTTCTTGATTCAAGAAATCATCTTTCGGGTCAAAATTGTAACTCTTCGCCTAAATGTTGAACTTTTTTATTGGAAATTGATTTTTGAGAATCAAGAAATGAAATTGCACTGTAAGATGGTGAACCAGTGCCCTCAGAGATTTCTCCAGAGAACTCTCCATGCACGCTCTCCAATACTGAATATTTAAAAAAAAAGTTTATGGAGCATTTTTTTTATTTATGACCTTCGACTTGAACCCTTCTTTTAAATTGACTGAAAAGGTATTTTTTATCGCTGTGTGCCTGATGAGGGCCACTTTAAATATGGGGCATTGAAAATTCAACAAACAAACAAAAATTAATTAGAATCGTAAAAAAGTATTGATGATAAAAATTAAACTTTCATGTAGAATCAATTGACATTTAAAGTGATTGAATAAATTGAACTGATAAGATTTGGTCATATATTCTATTAAAAAATAAATTTACTGTCATGTTCACTCATCAAAATCAGATAATATAATTTTTTCAATTGTTTCATGAATTCTTGAATTGTTGCGCTATTAACTGACTTCTTCATCAACGCATTATTCAGTTTTTTTTATTATTCGGAAAAATGGATACTGTTTTTACTCTGGTCTTTTCTTTGATGGTAATTATAAATTTTATTGGTGAATATAATATTACACTTTATATATAATTTTCAACCCCTTTTTTTTAATGGTCATATTCTGACAAGTTCAAGAAATTATCATAAAATAACAAATTTTAGTGTTGAGCAAAATAAGTCAAATACACTGAGAAAAAATATCACTTGATTAGAAGAAATTTAGTACTGAATACCGCCAATTAAATATTTTTTTGATCTAAGCAAATTTTTTTCATAACTTTACTATACTATACTTGATATAGATCGTAATTTTATTCTTAGTATATTGATGGAAGATATAATTAACTTGATTACATATTATATAAGCAAAATATGTTCTAAAACGTTATATATGTGTTAAATAAGGTCAATTATGAAATTAATTGTAAGAAAAGTGAAGAGAAACAGAAATTTATATGATTTGTGAAGTTACAAATATTATTCACCCGAAAACATAAATTAATTTATTTAAAGCGAAATCCATGAAGACGTGGAATTTATAAAAATTCCAGAAGCTTGTTTAATAGAAATACTACAGTACTCCTTCTGAGTAAGACCACATCGGGGAAGTAGGGGAGTAACTTCTGCGGTCAAGCTATGCCCCCACTCTAGCTCTGCCTTTCCCTCCGTCGAGTTTTGTTTCGCTCGTTCTGAGTAGTGCCACAAACAACAATGGAAACTGGTGTGCTCGTATCAAGAGTAAAACCGCCAAAAGTACTTTTCCCTCAGTTTCTCTTTCAAACAATCACTTTATCTGACATAAGTAAATATGAACGTAACCAACTCCAAGATATTCGGGTTACTTCCCTTAAATATTCGCACCGGCAGTACGTGCTTCGTAGATACCTTCTTCCGGTGGAGGAATGAAAAAAATAATCGAAGGACGGGGTGCCATCAGGCCCATGCCAACCGAAGAACAAATTGTATTATCATCAATTGATGGTGACGTCGTTGCTATATTGTAGCGTAGTGATGTACTTGCTGGAATATATAAATGTTAAAATCACCAAACACGACGGTCAAAAATAAACATAGAAAGCGGTGCGACTGCCCAATTGACAAAAGTTGAAATTATTGAGATTCCAGTAGGCTCTTCGCAACCATTCTTATTGTATTTTAGAGTAGAGTGTGTAAACCACAGTGATGAATGAGTTACTCTTAAAAAGGGAATATTATTGGCTAAGAAGATCCTGAATCTGTTTAGCGATATTCCACGTATCTCGATTAAACATTCTGTTTGGTTGTAAGAGCAACAAATCTCGAAAATATGACTGTTGACCATGTCTAGATTTTGCAAGTCAACATTCAGCTGCTCCTGAAGTCTAAAAAATGTCCGTGAAGTTGAGAACAATTCAAGTATATTATCTCTCTATCTGCAATAGGATCCTAACTTTGAGAATTAAAGAAGATTAAAAATTGTGGTCGCCAGAATTATTCTGACAATAAAAAATTATCTCGGCTTTGAAGGGATAGAGACGAATCAAGGTTGAAAAAAAGAGTTTAGTATACGGTTAAAGCTCGTCCCACTAATGAGTGTATAAAATTGTATATTTTCTTGAAAAGCGAGTTGGAAGAACTTACACGTTGATGGGCTACAGTCTCGTGAAAGAATAGCACAACGAAAGAAGCGGCCAAGGTTGTCCATCAACCGACACGCTTCCGACAAAGAAAAATTAAGAAAAAAAGGTTTTACTTTTGTACAATTTACTACACGTATCAACTTGTAATTCAAACATTCAATGTTGTGTATTTATAGACACAAATTCAAACCTTACAATAAATATAACGCATTTGGAAAACTCCCCAGATTAGCAATCACTTTTGCATCAAACTTTTCAGTTATATGTGTACAAAACAGCCGTAAATTAGAATTATTTCACAAATACTTCTAAATTGCATATACATATATGAAGCAATATTATTTTTCATATTAGAACTAAGTACATGACTCTTAATATTGATGTGCCAGTAAAGCTGTCATCGAAATATTATTAAATGTATTATATGCACATCAATGTCCAGTCAATATTAAAAATATCCAAAGAAGCTTTCAATAAATCTTCCATAACTTTCAAAAATACTTGTTATATGTCGGAAACATTTTTACCCTACGACTGATAGTTTTCAAAGCAATGGACTCCAAATATTGAAAATCACACAAATACATCATAATGTGTAGCGGTGGGACGTCGGAAAGAATTAATAGATTGACTAATATGATATCTGTGACCAGTCACGGAAGGGCCGAACAATTACTGGACTCAAGCCTGTTGTTCTCACTAAATTTCAATAGTGATTTTCTTAGAAACTATCAAACTGAGAGGAAAAGCATACGCAATCGAAAATGTGAATTTTAATTGAATCTACCATTTTTTTCTATAACTTTTTCAAATTTTTTTTTATTGAGCGGGATAAATTTGGAAAACCGTGACTTTTATTGGTTTTTTATGTTTCTCACCATTAATATCAAATTCGTGGACATTCTTACTATCATTGCATTAACCAGCGCGTCAAAATACGTAAGTTTACAGAGTCATAAATTAATCAGAGGTATGCGCTTTTCGGAAGTGGACCCGTGTTATTTTAAATAATATTCAATAGAAACAGTTATTTCTAATATGACTTTAAACGAGTCAAAAATAATGAAAGAAATATTCTATATAGATTACACAGCCACACAAAAAATCTCTTTTCGGGTGCGGAGATCAGACCATGTTGACTATATGTATTTTGGGTCGCTGAACCCGAATCCGAGTAAATCCACGTGAAGGTTATGACGTTAGCTCAAAAAACCTTCTGCTGTCAGTCTACTCTGTTATCAGTCATATAAAATAATAATACTTTTTATTTGACATATATGCTATAATTCATTTTCAAGATTTCAGTTTGCATGTGTAAATACAGAACGACGAATATTTAAATTTTAGAAACTCGCAAGATTATCTCTGCAAATAAATATATCAATTCTGTTCTACTTTAATCATATTCCTAATTGATTTAAAGAAAATTAAGCCTTATTTCACATAATTAAAAAAAAATTGATAACAAGTTTATGTTTATTACAGAATTAAATTTTAATATGTAGGATATAATAACATCTAAACAGTCGCACGCAGAGATGCTTTTCGGGCTATTAACCAGTGAAACCTTGGCGCTTCCAAGAGCGCCGATGATCAGGACAATTAGCTTAACAGAATATTCCAGGTATAACCGTCGCAACACCCTTGTAAGGTCTTTATACCTCTCTTTCTTTGCATTCTCCTTGACTATGACGTTTTTGTCAGCTGGTGCCCAAAATTCGATAACGAACACGGTTTGTTTCTCGAAGTCAAGAAGAACTATGTCAGGCCTCGAGTGTGCAACAGTAACAATTGTCAAGAAGTAAGTAAGTATATCCAAAACTTCTTATTCTCGGCAATCGACTTTATTTCCCTGGGAACGTTTAGCGGAGCGATATTTGGACTGATGCCGTAAGAGTGACAGAGATGGAAATAAAGCACTCTTAGTGCCGCATTGTGTTCTTGGATGTAGGTCGTTCCAGCATTAGTTGGACAACTAGATAGTATGTGTCCTAGATGCGCGGGGTGTCATGACACGCTCTGCAGCTACCATCGGGATTGTCTTGGCTCAAAATGTGGCGACAGTACGCTAGAGTGGAAATGACACTGTCCTGACATGCCAAAATGAAACCTCCGTGCTCGACTTCAATCCGGGTTATTTAAAGAGAGCAAGTGTTAGCTCATACAATATCGACAGATCCTTTACATTTCTGTGGAAGGTGCCGTGCATCTTCTTGTCGACAAGCTGTTCGAATAAGTATTTCTCCTGTGCTCTCTTAATCCGGGCCTTCAGAAGTAAGTACTGGAGATGGATAAGATTCGATGCCTTTTGCTCATCCCTGATATTGAAGTAAAGGCCGAGTGTTTTAGCAGCCGCCTCCGCAGCTTGGTACAGAAACGCTCCTTTGCCTACTTCTTCGTGTTTCGTGACCATTTTAAGAATAGGGTCTTGTCCATTTGCGACTATATTTTCTGTACCCAGAATAATCCTGTTGTAAAAACATTCAAGATTTAGTATTTCGCGACCACATTGACAGCATGAGATGCAAAGTCGCGAAACAGAAGATTTAAGGTGCATGCTTTTGTTCATGTGCATAACTTTTCGGCACCCGATGTCAAGGGCTCTATGCTCGTCCGTCGTCAATGTAACCACTCCCAATGAATAGAGTACTACCGGGACGGCAAGCATGTTCGTCGCAGGTACCTTGTTCCGCGCCCACAGTTCGAAAGATCGAATCCGTCGGATAAGACGTTTTTATCTGCTTCAGGGAGTATCCTCTATAGATGCCACGTCGTGAATTTGGCTCTGTTGTACGCCCAGTTATGTATGAGTCTCTCCAGCGCCAAAGTGTCGTACAGCGCTTCTGTTGACGAGCTCAGGGTCTTCCGGGACGCCATTAAGTTTCCCTTCCTTCAAATTAACCTTAGCGCATTTTTCTAACCCGAACTCCATTTCAATCTCTTGAGTGTACTCTTTGACAATGTCTAGAGCTGGATGTAGTTTCTCTTGATTTTTAGCATAGATCTTAGGATCATCCATGTAAAATACATGAGTGACCTTATGCTTTCGATTTCGAGGTTTGCCGCAGAGGTACCCTTCGGAATGG
>JAABKJ010004945.1:0-23677 GCA_011634705.1 Andricus grossulariae
TACCACCGAGCAATTCACGCCTACCCCGAAAGGGAAACGGCTTAATGATATAATAATAATAATAATAATAATAATTCAGAGAAAAAGAAAATAAAGTAAACTGTTATTTTGTATTCATCCAAATCGTTGCTAGGGGGGATTTTCCTCATCAAATATCATTTGTTATAGTTCTAAATATTTTTCCGAAAATGTGTTACGACTTATAAATATATTCATACAAAATTTGAGTACAACTCCTGAAATACTTTAGATGGCATGAGCCATAAAAGATGGAAGAACAATCGACCAAAACTGTAAGTGTTTCTACCTAACCCTAAAAAAGAAGTTCTATCTTGAGGTAGAACTTTTCTATCCTTTTTACAAACAGGGTTATTTGCTTGCAATCATCAGAAGGATGCGAGAGAATATTGAAAATATATATGGGACTTTATTCTGAAAGTCCTGTAGTTGTTAGTATTTAAGCACTTCTCTGCTTCTGAAACTGAAGGTAAACAGGTTGTCGTTTGATCGCGATAGATAGACACTCAGCAGAGGACCTTTCGCGGGGGTCATCATAACGAGGTCTCGTGTCGCGAAGGGATTCGTAATGGGGATCTGTACAAGAAAACAAAGAACGACCACTACTTAGATGTAACATTGTAACATACACCTACGTACAGTATAAATCTTTAATCGTCAGTATTTAATATCTTTTACAGCTTGCAAAATAATAAATTTAATTACCAGAATTACCGCAGTCATAAACTATAATTAATTACAATCAAGGGACTCACTAGTGACGTGTAAAATGTGCCTGAGGCGGAAAAAACTCTGGTAATCCGCTGAACCGCTCGGTTATCCGAATTGGTAATCCTAGGTAATCCACTAGTAACCCTAGATAATACACTTGTTATCCGCGATAATCCACTTGTCAATCTATGTTATCCACATGTCATCCGTCCTAATCCTAGGAACTCTACCTGTAATCCTAGGTAAACCACGGTAATGTCCTTGCAATCCGGTGTAATCCGCTTCTAATTCCAAATAATCCACTTGTAATTATTGGCGATCTACTTTTAGTCCAGTGTAATCTATTAGTAATCCTATACAATCCACTTGCAATTCGGGGAAATCCAAGAAAACGTAGGTAAATCGAGTAATTGAGTGCAACCCACGATAATCCACTTGTAATCCGCCTAATCCACCTCTGATGGACTGTATTTCTAGGAATTGTTTCTCCCTTGAACGTGCCTATGGACAAATCAATTTTCAGCAATGTTGTGCTATTTTTTTATTTAGACAAAAAATTAAGAAAAACAAATTTCATCTTTTCAAAGCTGTCATTTAGACTTTTTTTTATTTATCCAGAATTAATCGAATTCAAAGTGGAAGCTCATTAGATATGATTTCCAGCAGTATTAATTAATCATTCTTTCTGAGGATTGTTATGGTCGAATTAGTGAGTAAAGAAAAAAATGAAAAACAGAGAAAAAAACTGCTTTGGCTCGAGTTGCGTTTCTCCGGAAATTTTGATTTATTAATTATTTTCAGAGATATTTCACTTTTTGTGGTAAAATGATATTTTTTAGCAATACAATCGACGTATAGCCGACAATTTTTGACCGATACGTTAAACATTTTTAGGATAAATTGACTACATAAAGCTCAAGTGCTCAGTAAATATCTACACTTCAGTATTTATTTTATTGGTTCAAAAATTGCAATATCAATATTATTATATCGGTATATAGGAGATAATTCACATAATGGTATCATAATGATATCGTTGATAATATTTTCTCTAATAAACATTTTTATCAAAAAAGAAGTAAAATCTCACCAAAAATATTAACGATGCAAAAAACTTCACCAAGTAAGAAACTTATTAAAGTAATCGACATTGAGCATGAAATAAAACTTTGCTAAAGAATTTTTTAAAAAATATATAACTTATAAAATTCATCAAATTGAAAAAAAACTGAAACTTTAAGAATGTATTAAAATAAAAAAATGATGAAAACTTGACCAGATTTTCTATTTAAAAATAATAATAATCTCCTTAAATTTTCTTAATTTTTTTTCATTACATTCTCTTAAGTTTCTATATTATTTTAAACTTAATACACTTTTAAACATTTTTTTTAGAATTATTTTATCAAATTTTTATTTCAAACCTATGTTCTATGCATTGGTCACATTTTACTGTGGTGAGTTTTTTTACGTCGTAGATGTTTTTGGTGATATTTGAATATCGAAAATGTCGCGAATGCAGCAGATACAATTTTTATTCAGAAATTAGTTTATAAACATCTGAAATAAATTCATTTGACTAATATGCTATTTCAAATGTTCTTCTGCCTTCCGGTAAATCAGAATTTTTTTCACTAAATGACAGCTTTGAAAAGACGAATTCTTTTTCTCTATTTTTTTGTTAAACAAGAAACTTTTAGAAATATTTTTAATACAATGCAATATAACTCTGCGTAATTGAATGCACTTTCATTTAAAAAGATAGCAAATCGGATAAAAATAATGCTAAAATATTGATAAGAATTGATTAGGGAAATATTCCGCTAAAATTGCATAAAGCTGGCTCATAGAGGCATTTGCGGGAAGATTAAAATTATTTTAATAGCGTTCAAAACTATTTTGCGTGTTTATTGAATAAAAGATTTGAAATTGTCTTATTACCTTGGAAAGAATACCAAAAGGTGAAGGGACGTGGCACCTCCCACCTAAAGTTTAATCATGCATCTTTTGTAATCACCCTGTATATTAGAGACTCGAGTGAAAAACAGTAACGGCTTATAAAATGTTTATGTACAATGTTTGTGCGGTATCGATGTACAGCATCCAAAGTTAATGAAGCTACCATTTAAAGTGATTATTGAAGGTCAGATTGGTAACATCTTTACGGTGGGAAGGGCATTGGAAGGGTTTACTAACATTAATGTTCCATACAGTACACGCGAGATAGGCAAACAACGGAGTGGTTTAGTGAGCGAGCACTGAGCAGCCAAGCGAATGCATATCCGTATGGAAAGGAGACCCCGTATCTCACCGGTCAGAGCCACTTAATTGACACGCGGCGCGTCCCTAACACGCGGCGACCCCCCTGCAGCCCGGTTCCGCATGCGGAATCACGGATCTCCATCTGTCGCCGCCGCGACGATTCCTCGCACCGCACACGTCCAATCGTGGAAATGGAAATACCAGGCCCTAGCTGCTACAGCGAGAAATACCGTTCCATAATAATTAACCTCATACCCTCACAACACCTTTCATTCGACTCTGAAATTTTTTTTTTTTAATTCTTAATTTTTGTTATGCTTGATTCTGAACTAATCTATTCAGATTACGCTGGAACGTGGATGGCCGCACTCTGAATTTGTGCGTTCCGAGAATTGATGCCGCTCGGCGGTTTCGGATATGAGGAGCCGCGGGGCCGAGAGGAGAGGCGCTGCTCAGTCGAGCGTGACAAGCAGGAGGGCCGCACTCAGCGTGCTAGTTGCATCAGGTTGCGTCATACCTCCAAATCCAACAGAAATCGTTATTGCGGCCCTGATGTTTACGTTCGGAGTGCCTGGCTCTGTGTCCAAGGGCCATAACTGAAACCATGCACAAATTTAAGTTCCAGTGCATTACACTTTTCAAGTAGGAGAAGCAATAATCCAAAAAAGTCACATATTTCTAAAAATTGCTAGTTTTAAAACATCCTTCAAGCAATATTTAAACAAAAAATAGATATCTTTCGATGAATTGAGGTAAACATTTATGCATCAATTAAAAGAAATCTTAATGGTATTCATAGGCAATACTGCAGATTGGAAAAGACCTTAAGCTTAGTGTCTCTATTTCAATAATTCTTTTAAAATCGAAATGAAATCTGCTTTCTTATACATCATCTTATGTACGAAAATAAGAACACAAAAAAGGTCTCAAATGAAAATTAGATTACCAACTACCTCCTTTCCGGCTCATTAGAGAAAATTATATGTACAACGAAAGAAAAAGGAGGAAGAAAAAGGAAAGAGTCAACCAAAACTAACGTCTCACTCTTTCCTTAATCTTTCTCCGTCTTTTTCAAGCTGGGCCATTACACGTCAGGAATATCAGAATCTTCAAATGTTCCTTCGATTTTAATGAAACTTGGTGAAATTATAGTGCTTTATAAGAGAAAAAAGGCCCACAGCATCTTTGATTCAATTTTAAAGATTTAGAGATTCCTTATAAAATCACCTTTTATTTAGGACTGTGTCTAGTAGTCCCGAAAAATTGGTGCAGTTGAAAAAGGGGATAGACTAGTCGTCCCGAAAATTCGGGATGATGATTACGAAAATTATGAACATTTGAAGTCAACAAAAAATAATGTTATCTCTTAATTGTCCTTAATTTATGTTGCTAGTGAGAATGGTAAGAATTTAGTAGTAAGGAAAGTTTGCCATTTAGTATTATTTGATAATTTTATGAACAAATTGTATGAACAATTGTATATGTAATTTGTTTGTATATTAAATCAATAATATCGTATAATATATTTACAACACTAAACTTTACTGGCAATATAATTTAGGGACAATTAGAAGATAATATTTTTTGTACTTAACATGTCCTCACTGGAAATTTGTTTTCATCATTTGTTTCTAAAATTAACAAATAATAACGAGAGACATATTTTTGTGATCAAATATCACTTTATCAATAAAAGTAAGCAATATTAATGCCAAAATATCCTTTACAAATGAGCAATATATAATATTCAATGTTTGTTGATAGAACTTGTTTATAATAACTATCATTATAAGTCCAAGAAGATGAAACAAAATTTGGGTCTACTATCGTTTGTGGGTTGTTTGAAATAAAGGTGATTTCATAAGGAATCTTTATATCCTAAATTAAGAAAAATTAAATGATGAGTACTTCACGAAGAATTGAATCAAAAATTTGTTTTGACTTTTTAAGGCTAAAGTTCAAAATTTTTTTATGAAAAATGTTATAGTTTAAAAATGTATAATTTGATCTCTAATACCTCCAAAATTTCAACAAAATTCGATCATCGTTTCCAGAACTGTCGATAATTAAAAAAAAATGTAACCCTTAAATTCAATAAGGCGTAAGTCCCAAAATTAAAAAAAAATGTAAACCATTGGGCCCAAAAAGTCTATAAAATGTCTATATTACACTATAATTTCACCATGTTTAATTAAAATCGAACGACTACTTGCAGATTCTGATATTTCCGACGTATACTGGCCCCACTACTGGGGACCAACATGTTTCGAACCAATTTAGACTTTCTCATTAGGTATTATTGACAGGAAAACTACCAATATTAACAACATTAACTTATATGAATAGAAACTCACATAATAACTAAAAATAAAAACACAGAGATTGATATAAAGAGCTATTTAGGTATAATTTTTCATTCATTGATCAACTTCTCTTTGTTTCTTTTATTTTTGAAATCCAAACATAATTTGTTATTAATCTCAACAATCTTTTGAAGGTATTATACAGTGCAGTTAGGAAAGGGCTGACCATTTCGAAGTTGAGATAAGTAAAATAAAAAATCGCATCTTATACACGTAAGGCCTATCCCAAAGTATTGAGATTGTAACATATTTTAGCATGACGCCTAAACGGTTCTGACAATTTTTTTCAAAAACTGAATATCTTTGCTGAGACACGGTAATAGGGCCAATACAGAAATTCTGTGAAAATTTCAATATATTTTTCTATTTCGTTTATGAAGTAGAGTTCTGAAAGTATGACAGAGTAGAGAAGTCCGATTGGTTAGACACTTTCACATGCATTCAGTTGATTGACGTAAAGTTGGAGCGTCTTCAATTGGCTTGTGTGTGTTCTTCGTATTGATAGCTCTTTGTATGAATTCATCCATACAATACCTTAAGAAGAACCCTATAAAAGTTTGCACTTGATTAAAAATTCTTTTTTCAATACAGCTAATTTCAGTTTATTACTAGTTAAATAAAATTCATTAATATTTTCTACCGGTCCTCCAATCGCATCAATCCAATTTTCCCACACTGAGAAAAAAAAAGTTAGTAATCGCAACAAAACCATTCTGTTGAGCAGTTTTTGTTGTCACAGCAAAATTTTGTTTGTGGCACAAAATTATTTTGTTGGCCAAACAAAATATTTTGTTCTCAACACAAAATTATTTTGTTGTTCTAAACAAAGTTTTGTTGAGCCAACAAAACTATTTAGTTAGACCAACGAAATATGCGACCACGCATGCGCACTCGTTCAGGAAGAACGCGTGCATGCGTGTGGAAGTGCATTTCCATTATGGCGGATACTACCGGTGTAGTCGCGTCTTTGGTTATTACGGTACATATGCTTAAAGTTATTAAAGTGATACTTTTGTCATGTGAATAAACATGGATAGTCGAGTGGATAATGCGACGCGTCGAATTATGGAGGAGTGGGATCTGTAGTGCCTGATTAACACCTTTAAAGGTAAGCATCCAAATCTTAACCTAAAACGTATACGTAAACATACGTTTTAAAAACTTGATATTTCAAAATAGGTCGTAAATAAAATAGTTTAATTATCATTTGTCGCAGAGAGTACACAACTTTATATTTTGTTTCTTAGAGTATGGTATTGATACTGTTGATAAAGATGCATTTGAGGCTCTCACGCCTGGGAGTACTTTCCTTTAGAAACTCTTGGCAAGCGAAGAGCTTGGAATTCAGATAAAATTTGAACAGCTACGAAATTACATTGTGTCGAAGGAAAAATGTACCTCCAATTTTACTTTGAATCGTGATAATGGTTCTATTCAGAAAATATCAAATGAACCACCAACAGCACTTATTGAAGATGGCGAGGTATTTTTCCATGTGGGAGGTATGTTTTCATTTCTTCATCGTTTTTGATTGTATTGTTTACAAATTCACATTGTCAAGATAAACAGCTAAAGAAAAACTAAATTTTTAAACAAAACATTAATTAATTTCTGAAAAAATGAGCACAGTCAATAAGTTTACAAATTTATGTTTTTAATAGAACGAAGACGGTGAGAAAAATCCGGAACTTGAGGACAATTTAATCGGAAACCAAAGAAAGAGTTTAGAGAACTTTCTTCCAGAAAGGTCGCAAAATTCCTTACAAGAAGGTGGGGAGGAAGTCGAATCCATTAACACTCAGTGGACCCCTAAATTTTCATGTAGCAAAGAGTTTCATGACAGCCTTGACTTTGGTAATTCACAGTCTTTCCCCTATTCTCCTGCGTTCCCCCATTTTTCAAATTCTCCTTTTTTCGCCTTATTCTCGAAAAACTTCCCCCTCTCCTCCTTTCCTCTTAAAATATACGTTTTTTTTTTAATAAAATTGTTCGTTTTAGATCTACAGAATTGTTCTATTCAAAACTAGAATATATTACCGCGAGTAGTGAACGTTTTTTTCTAACTTACAAAATTATCTTTTATAATTCAACTTTTTATTTTCTCTTGTAATATACGATAGTTTTAAATAAAATTGTTCGTTTTACATGTACAACATCGTTGTATTCAAAACTAGAATATGCTACCGCGAGTATCTAGTGAATGTTTTTTTTTAACTCACAGAATTATCTTTCATGATTAGTTTAACTTTTTTTAAATTTGATTAATTTTTAACTGACCTACTTATGATTTAAATAAAACTTTAATGTTAAAATATTTTTTTGCTGAATCAATAGAAACTAAATATTTTTGAAATTAACTATAAAAAAGTACGGTGGTCTGTCTGGTCACATTGAAGAATCATTAGTCTGAAATTGAATTTTATTAGGATAATTTTATGGTAGTTAAAATATTGTAAAAAGTGATAGAATAAAATTAATTGTGTTCAAGTTAGGAATAATGAAAGGCAAAATCTCCATTTTCTATTAAATAAAACTAAATAAAAAGGACGCTCCCTTTTTCTAAAAAGTTCTGAACTGAGGAAATAAGTCTTCAGTTTTCTTTTGCATGAAGTGCTACAGGTAGATCAAATTATTCGCAATATTTTTATATAGTTTTTAAAATAGTAACATCAGGAAATTTTAAATCAGAAGTGTTTGAAAACTAAAATTTTATCTTGAAAATTTTTCAAATCGAATGATGTAAACTTTGCATAATTAGACAATTTAAAATTTAAACCTTTTAAATTAAATAATTTCTAAGTAATCAGTTTGCAAATTTCATTCTTCAAATATGAACAATTTTGTCTTAACGATTGTTAAAATGTTAGTACATAAAATTTAACAATATTTGACTGTAGAAGATAAGCTAAACAATGCTAACTGAAACATTTGAAATTTATAGATTTAAATTGCAACCGCGTAATATTAACATATGAGTGAACATACATTCTACGAAATTAACAGCATTAATTTCAAACGACCTAATTTAACAATCGTCATTTAAAAATGGTAACAATATTTTCAATTCGATGATAATTGAAAAAGTTGTAGGATATTTTTTAATGATATTTTTCAGTTCAATGAAGAAACCTTAGCTTTTCTTTGAGACTATAATAACATCGAAGTATGGTCTTTTTTATTTAAAAATTTGAAAAATTTACTGTTTTGAGTGATTAAAAATAATTTCAACTAATAGCGTTTCAAATAAAACAAGTTTTTTTGTGATATTAGACAAGTTCTATATGTTATAAAAAATCTCTGAATTATCAATTATTTATTTTATATATTATATTTATATATTCTATTATTTATTCAAATCGTTTTAAATATTTGCAGGACTCTTAATATTTAAAAATGGTATATTATGGATTTTGAAATAGTTGACGTTTTCAATATTAGAAAATAAAAGTCCAGGGACTTATACGAGCGCGTAAATTTTAATAAACCGTTTTTTTACAGAAATTTAATTAATTATTTTAATTCCATTTATATTCATGGAATTTCAAATGACTTTCCTATATATTAATGAATGTTTACGATTTCCTTATTTTTCAAGGGATTTTAACGGATTTCAAGAGATAAGAAGGACAGCAAAATTCAAAGGATTTCTAAATAATCTATATTTTTATTATTAGAAAATAAAACGGGTTGGTTTTCATAGAAATTAAATTTAAATTTTGTTCAAGGAATTCCAAGGGGTTTCTAAATATTTTGATGGCTTTTACGATTCCAAGGTCATTTAAAAATTTCTAGAGAATTTAAGGGCATAAATTAAATTTTATTCAAAGGAAATTCAGCCATTTCAAACGACGTTAAGGATTTCGACACATTTCAAAGGATTTTTTTAGATTTTAAGTTATTTTAAAAGATTCTAAAGAATGTCAAGAGATCTCGTTAACAAATTTTGTAGCAGTCTTAATTTTTAAAAATTTCTCATTATGGATTTTTAAATAGTTTGTTTTTAATATTATAAAATATAAATCGAGAGACGCGATTGGCGAACACACGGCTCGCCCGTCTGCATTTGCTGCTAGTGTCAAACATTTTAGTAGCTTAATCTTGAACAATTTTTAATTTAAGTTTAGGACGATTGAAGAGTGTGGTTTTCAATTCACAATCAAATTATCAATTATATTGAGACCGAAATGTCAAATCGTCCAATGAAATATTTAATTATACTTATATGCATCACGATTCAATAATTAATGAAGGAATTTTTATTAGAGAAAATATTCTTAGTGATGAGAAAAATTGAAGATATATGAAAAATTGTTCACTTAACAAATATTATGTTTTCTCAGATTTTTTCACTTCATATAAGAAGATTGTTTCTCCTTTTCTGAATGTAAAAATAAAGTTGTAATCTTTCCCCTATTTCCCCCCTTTTTCGTAAGAAAATTACCTTATTTTCCCTTTTTTGGGATATTTTTATGCTGTTATCCATGAAATTATTACACTGATAAGCAATGTCAAAAGGTGATTTAACGATTTACTTTGTAGGATTCTCGGGTAAATTTGCCTGCGACTTTAGCGAAGACACATCAGCTAGGACTTGCTGATAGATTTCTCAACAACAGAGGATTTATTGAAGATATCTGGCTCGGTCGAGATATAACAGGAAATGCTAAAAATTACATGAACTTTCTGACTTTTCAGCAATTTTACCGAATTTGTATCGCGCTTTGCCCTGGGTTATAATAAAGGGTATAAAGTACCAGCAAAATATTGTCATAAATAACTCTGACCTAATTGATGTTAACGGTCCGACACTTTATAAAATCTAGGTAATTTTAATTGACGAAAAACAAAATTCGGCTTTCATTGCAAGGTGTTTAGATATTGAATCATTTTCATCGCATGTAAATACCTATAAATTAAACACTGCAAATACATGACTCTATTTGTCGTATGATAATTTTCGCTTAGTTAAAACATCATATATTTTTTTGGATTTAAAAGGACAATCGATTGTCACTTGGGATTAATACGCCTATATAAAATGTAAGAATATTTTAATTTTGATATTTTGGAGAATAAATAAGAATATTTCAAATATGCATTCTATATATTTAATATTTTTATTTCATACCTTTAGTCATTCGTCCGTAATTTATGTTATTTTTTATCAGTATGATATGACAATTTTTGTGCTTTCAAAACTTGAATCAGTTGAAAACACAACTGTTTTGTAACAGTCATTAACTAATTTATCAAATTGTAATTTAAACTGACTTTCATTTCTAAGAAACTTTGTTCAATCACTGAATAGAATTAGTTGAATTATCTTCTTTTATTCAATGATATTTATCGAAATAATAAGTTGTTTTGAAATGAAAATTAGTAATAATTACCATCTAATTAATTAGTAAATGACTTTTAGCTACAGAATAGTGTTTTTTACTACTGATTCAGGTTTTAAGAGTACGAAAGTATGTTTTTTAGCTGGAAGATATTTAGCTAGGTTGACGAAACAATTTATCAAAGACAGCACAATAATTTATTTAAGACAAAAAAAATTTGGTTGACCTTACAAAATTATTTTGTTAGGTGAACCAACAAATTTTGTTACGACAATAAAATCTTTTATTGGGGTGACAAAAGAATTTCGTTGACTCAACAAATAAATTTGGTTATGCCAACAAAACAGTTTTGTTTAGCCAACAAAAGGTCTCAACCAACAAATTTTGTTAGCTTAACAAAACAGTTTTGTTGCACGAAGAGCAACAAAATTATTTGGTTTTTCCAACCAAACAGTTTTCTCAGTGCAATTTCTATAAAATTTCGGTGAAATCCATAACAATAAAAGAAACGATCAATAGTAATAAAAATTAAAAATTGCAACAGGTTGGTTTTCTGCGTAGAAACTCTACCAAAAAATGCCTATATTTTTCGAACATTAACCACAATTCAAAAAGTCACCCTACTTGACAAAAATATATACATAGCTCAATTTTTCGAACACAAAAAAGATTTTCAGAAATCACATTCACAGAACTCAAATAAAGGAAGTTTTATTTTAATGCAGATTGAATCATTAAAAGCTTTAAAGTAAAACATAATATAAATATTATTTTTTCAAAGTTTTTTACTTTATTAAGCTAGACAAGAAAATAAATCACGTAATAAATCATTTTTTTGAAGAGAAAAATCTCACTGTCGAACGATATGAAGTGCAGTGTTCAAAGTCACGACATAAACTAGCATTGATTTTAAACAGGCAACCTTTCAGAAATTGCTGCAAATGCTGCAAATTGCTGAAAATGTCCATTCATTTGTATAATTTGTTTTTAAAATAAACATATAACAATCCATGGAAAACATTTCTCAGAAAACATCATTGGCAATATAATTTCAGAAAGATCAGAAGAAAAAACGATTTCTTTCGCTTAAAAACGTCTAAAATGCGCATTTGTTCAGTCAATTTGTTAATGAAATAAAAAAATATTCATGCATGGCAACATTTTTTCGCTGTTTGCATTGACCTAAAAATAAAAGAAACAAAAAAATAAAAAATCTATCCTCAAATAATTACGTTCGAAATGTCATTTTGAACCTCGTTTTTTTATTTCGCCCCACTGTGCCCGGTGTGAACCCACAGTCGTTTTTCACTGAAAATAACAGCATGAAGTTATCCTATTGGAAAACAGCATACACAAAATATGATACCTTAAAAAGAAAGAGGTCTTTATTTTTTACACAGGAAAAAGCTGGGCTAATTTTTTAAGTTTCTCACTCTTTTCAGGTCTACATTGAAGCCGTTGTTGGAAAAATGAGGCCAGCTACATATTTTGTATGTAAATGTTGCAATTTTATATTCTTTATAGGTTCCAAGAGTCGAATAACATCACACAAATGTATTGTTGTGTTATTTGACCAGAGAGAAACCGAGGGGCCGTTCATTGTAAAATCGCACAGAGTCTGTCTTTCTTATTCTTCCGACTCATCTCCCTTGATATTTGTCCTGTCCGGCTACTTTTCCGGTCAATCTTGTCGAATAGGTTTAGGACTTTCCCCGCCCCATATCCAAGGTAGCAGACTACTTGCGTTTACTTGCAAGCGTACCTTTTCTTTGTTACGAGATTAAAACCGGTTACAAAAACTGAAACTGTAAAAACATGACTTAAGGGAATTATGTGCATACATTCAAATATGTGCTTCAACGTAGTAAATATAAACATTCAAATAAAATCTAAATAATCAAAGTGAACAGAAAACCGAAAAGAATCTTTCATTTCTTGAAATTTGTGTAAGAAATTGCTTGCTATAAAGAAAAATAGCTCTCTATTCTAGCTTTAATTTTTTTTATTTCATTAATCCATGTTTTCTGGAAATTATCAACAAAAATGTTCTTACTCAAAAGATGCGTCTCGTGGAGTAGTGCAATTTTTGATACGAACTTCTTACCACGTATGCGACATATAAATACAAATAAACACAATTACAGTTTTCCTCGCTTTTCGAAGCAATCGTTACTTTTTTATGTTAACAAATGCCTGAATCAAAAAATAGCACAGGAAATTTATTTTTGTTCATCAGTTTTTTAGCCGATACCACATTCAAAGTCTTCGAAAACGCAAAATAGTGAGAGGACTACTGTATTAATTACAATACAAATAAAACGCGAATATCTCGATCCTGACCAATCTTTCGGGGTAATCACCCTACTTTTCTGGTATCAGCAGCACATTCTACCTAATATTCAGCAACAAATCCGTCGGACAAACAACGACACACAGAATTAGCCCTGGCCCCTTTAGTATTTAAATTTTTGAAATTTCTTCTTGCAAACAAAAAAAATATCTCTCTTTTATCACGAGTAAATTTTTGTCTGAGTATAAAGAATTCTATGAAACTTATATTTTCGAAGTTTTTTGCGATTTTAGCGAGAACCGCTGAGTAATCGCAAAAATAAGGTAGTATTAGATATTGCATAAGAAATCGCATAGAAATATCTTCATTCACTCAGAGAATAATATATATTTTTGCAAAGAGAACTTTCTTCCAACCAATCTCAAAAAGCTGACGTGTGGAAAAAAACAGGGAACTCATTCATATTCAGCACAAAAAATTGCTTGGGAAATGACACATCCCGTGTCATGTATATTTTTTGATTTTCTCACTAATGAACATGATTATAGTCCTTTATAATTAAAATATAATTTTTCACCATTGTCACAATCCTTATTAATCCTATTAATCAGCAATTCCAAATTTGATATTTTCCCTTGGTGAAGACCATTAAATTATCAGTAGGGGAGATCATCCTACAGTAGATAATGATCCTACAGTAGATAATCATTAATTTAAATTACTAATGTATGTAAAATAATCAATTTAATGTAATTAATAGTTAAGACATTATACGTGGTAATATACATATTAAAATTAGAATGAATTATTTTTCTTATATTTGTGCTTATAATTAATGGTTATCTACTTTAGGATGATTATCCACTGTAAGGTGGTCTCCCCTAGATTTAACTGAACAGTCGAATTGAATTCTTGGATTAGACTGCGACGTTCGTGAATTGAAATAGATTTTTAGTATCTCTGTTTCGATAAGCAATTCCAAATTTTATACTGTCTGTTGGTGTAAACATTGAAATTATATCATGCTTTTCAGCTCATCTCTTAATGGCATTGGACCACCCATAAAAAAGGAAACACATTATATATATATATATAAATTGAAGTCCCAGTAATATAACATTAACTCAGAAACTCGTACTGATTTTTTTTATTTAATAAATAGTCATTATTATCCTCTACAAAATGACCATTCCTTTCTTTATTTGTGTTCTTATTTACAATAATTTAATAAAAAAACACCCTAAACGTCATTACCGTACGGCGTCTCAACCTCACTTTGCACAAGGATAAACTATTTTTCTTCTTTTTTTTACAGTAACCTGAAAAACGCTTAAAGTATCAAGTTTGTAAACTTTAGATAAACATAAATTTAATTTGTGGACATTTTTGAAGTAAAATAAATAATATTGTAAAAACCTCGAAGTCTCTCCCTCGATTTTGGTAATTTCAGACGTCATTAATATACGTATTTTTTTCTAGTAAAATATTGTAGTTGCAATTGTGTGCAAGTATCATTTAATACAAGATGCTATAAAATTGAGTAAAAAATAATAACTCTTTTTTTTGTGAATCCGATATTAAAACCGAAAAGTGCATTTTTAAAGAAAAACATCATTACGACAGCTTATATGCGCGTGCGTGTAAATCAGGTAGGCCGGTTTGTTTTCTGTTTTCTAACCTCTATTTATAAATATACAGATCTCAAGAATTGAGCTAAATAAGTTAATTAGAAAGAAAGTTATTTGTTACAAATTATATTACAGCACAGTTAGGTAGATTTGTTATTAATAATATACTGTATACTTTATGTGATTTTTAATCATAATTGCGACAAATTAATGAATTTTGTAGGTTTAAAATTTTATATGTAGCCAGTCAAAATCGTCTCAATAAAAAGTAGAATTTCCCTTGAAATTAAAACAAATAATAATCTACAATAGTTAAATATTTCGTTTTTCCTAAATGGCATGCGTTACAGTAGTCGCTTTTGAACTTTTTAAAAGCTCGTGCTCTCTTTCATCAAACTCCCAATCTCAAATCCACTTTCCGTATTTCATGTAAGAATTTCATTATTATTTCTTATTTTCAAAACTGCCCCTTTTGGATTTGAAATTTTCAGATGTGACATGATCGATTTCCGTTATGAAATATTTAATTCCTAATAATAATGTGATTGCCACTGTAGGCGCTAAAATTTGCCTACAATTTGACAATCACCCACATATGCCGCGCGTCGGCTGCTTTGTTGTCGATGCCCACTGACGAGGTTAGGATCTACGAGACACCACGGAAAAGAAAGAAAATCATGAAAAAAGTAAATATTTACGTATTAGGTGCTAATAATTGCAGAAATGCTATTTATCGGTGGCAATTTAAAAAAAATGAGTAGAACCTCATTCGTGACGCCGAGGCTAAACGGTTGCAAATTTGGCCTAAGGTAACTTTTCAGCGTTTCCTGCAGAGCAGCTGTGGCCTCTCTCTGTGGCCCGTATGGCCTCTGAGGGTTAAGAGAGAGGGTGATAATTTCTTAAATATAATAATTCACCTAACTAATTTTAGTCCATTATACAACATAATACTAGATTCATTAATTTATAAGATCCAATGTTTTAGAGTCTAACTCTTACCATCATTCCTTCATTATCTTTATAATTTTAGTAGTTGGTAATTTCATATACAATAATTTTTCTACCAATAATTTGTTACTTCGACTTCAAAATCTATTTTATTTTGAATTTAAGGAACCTTATATTTCTGAGTGTAATATGACACTGTTCTTCTACGTCTCTGTCACTTAATGTTCTTACCTTCTTTCACTCGATGTTAACGTTCAATATGAAACGGAACGTTCGTTCTCTTTATTGATGGACTTCACTACCTTTTAACATGATCAAATCTAAAATATCAACAATACAGATAAGTAAAGGATATTCTCAACTCTTTTTCCAAGGAAAGGATAATTAGTGCGCGCGGAGTGCGCAAAATGTTCTAGTTTATTAAAATTAAAATAATTCTATGGAGCAGACTTCAAACTTAGTAACAAAGGACTTTTTCAAGAAAAATTTGCAACAAATAAGCAAATATCCGCATTACCGGCATTTACTTTTCACGAACTCGCGTCCACATGCGATGAGATATCGAGTTTCAAGTTTTGAGAAGTAAATAGAAGGTACTCAGTTTCTCTCTTCTAATAGCAAACTTTTTTATTTTTCCTTTGGTGAAAAAAATAGAAATTGTTTAGAAGTACATTAGCCGTACCTTTCTGAGGGCATCTGAGATTCTGGGAATGCGACTAATATTATTCTTCTATAAAGTGAAAATAGTGTTTTAAATACATACCTTATTTATACGATTCTACATAATGCGCCACTTCCATATTTTCATTGTGCGCTACAACGAAACAAATATATACAACGACAAGTCTGTAATTGTATATGATATAATAATGAGTTATAAAATTATTATGATTTACGTCAAGAGAAGATTTTAAATAATTAAATAAATAATTTCAAGGAAAATAAAAAAATTATTATCAACACCTGAAGTATCAAAATAAATAGGTTTAGTCAATATTGAACAAGAGTGAGTTCACAGCGGCAGCCTTTTGTCACTTATACACTGTAAAAAATGTCGAGAATTTTCCCCACTTTTTAGTGGGCAAAAATCCCCTTTTCCGATGAGGAAAATCATTTTCCTCAAGATTTGTGGAAATTTCTTTAAACATGTGCTAATTTCTACAAAAGTTTGGAAATCTTTCTGACAATTTGGGGAATTGAATGATTCCTTCTGAATGTAGGGAATCGTTTCCAAAATGATGTTTGATTTTCCACGTAAATTAGGTAAATTTTCTAAAAATTCTTGAAGTATCACCGTATGTTCAGCAAGATATTTTGCCCTAAAATATATAATAAACTAGCATAATATTTTGAATAATTTTACACATATTTTTGGAGAAAAGATTTATTAATGTTATGGTCATCTGAAAGATTTCTTTACATTTTCCATTTTTTGGCAGTGCTTTGCTTTTAATAAGTGTTATTATTTAAATCTTGCTGCCCTGAGCAGGTAGTTTAGGAGAAAATCCGCCAGCGCGCGCCATGCCGCCTCTCTCACCACAAAAATGACTCGTCGAGTGTTTAAGATAGCAGTCGACACGATGCAAAGTATACTTATCAAAGCATATTTTAGGGCGAGGCTCTTTCATTGCTACGGTCGAGCTGACCCTTGCTTTTTTTATTAATGTTCCACAAATTTTGGGGAATTTAAAAATATTACATCATATCAATCCGCCTACGGGAAAATTATCTAAATTTTTAAATAAAATTCCACAAAATTTAGTCAATTTTCCCGACTACGCCTTAGGAAAAATACCCTACATTTTCATTAAGATTCCACCAAAATGTAGGGAATTTTCCCAAATCTGTTTTCAGGGAAATTTAAAAATTTCTTTTGTAATATTTCACAAATTATTTTAGGGAATTCTCCCCAAGGCGGAGTAGGGAAAATTCCCGAATTTTGGTGTATATTACTTCCACACGATTTTGGGGAAAATTCCCTTGAAAATTTTTTTACAGTGTACAGTTTTCCTCTTTCGAGACCACGTTCATAATTCCAAGAAGAAATGAATGATTTATTTCAATGATAGTGACATTATTGTATTCGCCAATAATAAAGAGTATAGAAGCGGGTAGACGATTATTCACAACCTTAGTGAAATAAGAGCTCTAGATTTATTGTGAAAACACTTACATTAATGAACTGTAAGTAAACCGTGTCGCGATTCACAGAAAAATGGTAAACGAACGTAGTACAGTTAGAAGAAAAGGATACGGTGGTGACATCTATTTCAGAATTATAAAGGGCGCGAATGGAAAATTCTCACACTCATCCTCGAGTTGCGCCCTAGAGTAACTTGATCGATGACAATCCAAGACCAGAAATGCACTTCATGTGATCAGGTCTGGGCAAACCTTTTGTTAATATGTCCGCTACCATCTTCTCCGTAGACAAGTACGTTAGTGCAACAGGGTGTTTCTTCAATACTTTGACGTATAAAATGATGCTTTACGTTAATATGTTCGGACCTGGAATGATGTACTGGATTCTCGGCGAGTTTACCAGCCCCTTGATTATCGTTAAAAATAACAACACTGGCATGCTCTGGATGTCCTAGATCCTTCAGGAACTTGATGAGGTATATGGCTTCCTTGAAGGCACCAGTGAATGCCATGTACTCGGCTTCGGTTGATGAGAGGGCCACGGTGCGTTGTTTGCGTGACTCCCACCGTATGGCCGCTCCGCTGAAGATGAAGACTGAACCCGTGTAGGAGCATCTATCTATAACACAGTTGGCCCAAGCTGCATCGATATAGCATCTCTGGCATCGTTGTCCCTCTTGCATCTCAGCCCTAGTTTCGTAGTTCCTTGGAGTTACCGTGTGTGCTATGTCTGGTCGCGTTTTCAATGCAGCGTACATTCGAGCTCCAAGCAGGTCTCTGAAGGGAAATGTTACTTCATCCCAAGGATCATTTGATCCCTTCGCTAACTTAATGTCGATTGCGAGTGGAGTACTTGCGGGTTTACTCTCGTTCATCCGGAACCTTCGAAGAATGTCCTTTAAATATGCGGTTTCAGATAGGATTATGCTTTCTTCATCTCGTGTGATATCCATTCCCAAGCAATACCGAGCTTCTCCGAGATCCTTTACCTTGAACTCCTTGGAAGGTTCCTGCTTGAATTCACTCTCCCTTGCTGGACTGTTTGACACGATCAAAATAACGTCCACGCAAACCAAAAGAAAGGTCATATTGTTGCTGTCAGTGTAACCATGTTGATATGCGCCTGTTGGTGTCAATCCAATTTTTCGAACAATCGAGTCCAATTTTGTATGCCACTGGCGTCTGGCTTGGCGTAAACTATATAGGGCTCTATTCAGTTTGCATACCTTGGGCGTTCCATCTATCTTATTCGGAATCTCGTTGTCTCGTCTGGAAAGTCTGGGATCGCTGTTTTCATGTACCATCATTTGAAGCATTTTCTGCAATAGATCAGGCTTCTCCATGTCAACCAAGGTGTCCATTTCGGCATTCAGATAAGCTGTTGCGATGTCTAGTATTTATGCTGAGGTTAAGTTTGACTGACATTGCAATCAAAAATCTGAGTGAACTGAGACGGGTGACAGGAGCAAAGGTTTCGAAAAAATGTAAGCCAGGTTGTTGTGCGAAACCCTTTGCCACAACGCGTGCTTTTCTTCGTTCCAGTTGTTCGTCGGGGCCACATGAATTCCTAAGAAGAGTCCGGCACTTTATCACTTTTTCATTTATTGGTCTATCGACGAGATCAAATGTCTCGTTCAACATGAGACTCCTAATATCCTCGTAAATGGCATCTTCTCATTCGTCGCTGTCGGCTCCAGACAGGGCCCGTTGCAATGGGATCTCGTAGGTATTTGAAGCAATAAAGGATTCCTGCAGCAACCCTGCGACGTGAGTGTTCTCCCATCCAAGAAATTCTTTGTCGCTGTAATCAGCAGGCTGTTGGTGCGCAGCATTGGCAGGAGCATGTACTTGTGAGGTATTGTACTATTTGGAAGGACGTCCTGGTTGGACAGATGAAACATTTCGAGGTCTGTCAGGTCCTCTCTTATGAATTTCCTGTCGGTTGATTTCATTTTCAGGTGGTTCGGCGACAACAGGAACATCATTTATAGGGGGCTTAGCAACGACAACAACATCATTAACTGGAAGTTCATTGAGAATATTCTCATCCATTTTGCGGTCGGAAGAAATTCCATCTCGGGTGTAGTTGATGGGGTTTCTTGAATATTTTCTGTAAAATATTCAATCATAAATTTGCGCGTCACGCTTTATGCGGATTTCCAATGAACTGTAAGTAAGCCGTGTCGCGATTCACACAAGAATGATAAACAAGCGCAATACAGTCAAAAGAAAAGGATACAGTGGTGACATCTATTTCAGAATTAGAAAGGGCGTGAATTGCAAATTCTCACAGCTTATCATTCACACATGTCAATAAACAAAACAAAAATGGAAAATCACAAATTGTATTTTTTTATTCAAATTTAAAATTCTCGCCAAGTCAGGTGGCAGCAGCATGCAGATGCGGCTGTTACCGACAGTGCATTTTCGCAGTACGATGAAGCTATCGAGTTCTCAGCTGTCATCCCACAGTCTTCCTTCCCACTTCACTTCATTGCTTTGAAAAATGTCATACTTCGTTTTTGGTGAGTTTTGGGCACCTACTATCACGAAAAAAACCACCAGCTAAATCACTGACATTGTTGCGCAGCCGATTAAAAAAAAACTTTAGAGTGACCCATGTAATTATCTTCCCATGTAAGAATATGGCGAAAAAAAGTATTGTGAGGATAATTAAGACATTGTGTTTATTTATTAAAAATAAATATTATATACAAACTAAGGGCGGGAACAAATCAAGTCATTGAATTAATTGTATTATAATGAATAATAATAATGAAATTATAATTTTCACATTTTAAGCCTAGAGGAAAACATCGTAAATGGTTTATATTAAAAGATTGTCATTAAATACAAAAAATTATAATTATAAAATGAGAGCGTACTTCTTCATCTCACAAACCATTATTCTTATACCTAATATAATTGATATGAATAGAAAAAAAATAATTTATTATGATCTGAAACAATTTTTTTCTATTAAATTCAAAATCAAATAATTATACCTTTTTGATTTTCAGTATCAGGACGCAGACTTAAATTAACATTTTTCATCCATTTTTTCAGATATGCGTGTTAAATATAATGATAAAAGCGAAGCATTTACAGAAGATAAATTGAGCAGTAAAGAGCCTTTAGGACAATTCAAAGCATGGTTTGAAGTGGCTTGCAACACACCATCGATTTTAGAACCAAATGCTATGCTCTTGGGAACTGCAACAAAGTTTGTAATAATATCGAATTTATATCATGTTTTGTTTAATCGACATTAATTAACCTGTCTTATACAAGTTTCAATACCTGTAAATACCAGAAAACTAAAATCATAATTATAGTAAGTTTTTGGCAATACTGTGATCTAAGGAAAAGTCTTTCTTTATGGATCTGCCCTCTCCATTTTGTCATATAAATTAAGCTACGCTGGACTCTAGCTAACTTTATTTCACAGAAACCTTTACGCTTTCTAGCCATACATATAGAATCATATAAAATTTAAAGTTCTCTTTTTGGTCGTTCTAATCAGTTTTTAAATGGAAGATTCTGTCTACCATTCGAAAATCAAAATTCTGAAATAGAACTAATCAGAACGACTATAATGAAAATTTAGATAAATTTGTACTATCTAATAAGACTACAATTTGCCCAAGTCTAAGCCTGATCGATTTCTGGGTTGAAGCAGTTGATAAGTAGGGGAAATTAGGATAGCCCTGGTGGCCATTCATGACTTTGAATAAACTGTACTCTCTGCGATGATAAATCGACATTTTGATCTTCCAGAATCGTTTCAAAGCGTTATTTTAAAAATATCGACCTACATCCTTCCCCAGATTAAAATAAAATCCGGTCTAAATATTTCGTTTCTAGAAAACATGTTCATTTTCGAAAATATGCACCAACTTTATTATGAAATATTCGCAAAGCTACAAAATAGTATATTGTGCAACAAGTGCCGAAAGTAGGCTGCTCCAAATGAGCGTGAAGTTTGCTGTACGGGCCAGAGGCGAATCGAGGGCAAGTTGTAGCCAAGTCGGAGGCGAGTTGGAGTTGAGGCGGAAACGAGTCGAAGATAGCCGATGGAAAGTACTGTAAACCACGCAAAAGTTGTAACTGCCTAATTTCTGCACCTGGTAAAAACTATATTTTTTTGTCATAAATGCATGGAATCTTCGATTTGAGAAACAATAAAAACAAGAAGAAACGTTTGAACACATTTTTTTGATTTTTCAGAAATCGAAAATAGAAAATGATGAATTTCAAGAATTGTATTATATTTAAAAAAATGAAGTCAATGTTCGCATCATATGCGTTTTTTTGGAATTTTTATCAGAAAATGAGAGCCATGGTGTATGTAAAAGGTCGACCCGCGGGAACCGAGCTTTCTACGTGCGAAAAAGAAAAAGCTCGCTGATCGAAAAAAGCCCGCTAGCCGAATAAAGCTTACACGGCTCACAAAACTGGCAATATGAATTAGGTTGAGATAATTAGGTTAATAAATTAAATAAATCAATAATGTCAGATGTTCCCGCGATCATACTGAAGATTCTCAAATAAGGTAGCTTCACAGTTTTTTCTTTCTCCAAAATTGAAAGCAATTTAATTACTAGGAGACCTCTTGAAGTCAATATTTCTATTTATTATTATGTTTTTTTTTTCATTGATGTAACATAATGATGTGCTTTGGTAAGATACTGTGATCCAGTGCATGTTTTACGAGCTCTGCAAGCCTTGTAAGTCGTTCGAGTTATTTATTTCCGCCAGATTTTTTCTTCTCCGAGGCTAATTCAGGCTCGCAGCTTGCATCTCGGCCCGACCCGCATATGAAGAGCTCGCACAAGTCGGGTCGAGCTTGCGAGCTTTTGCAGATCTCTAAGAGAACGTAACTTCCTAACGATCACTTTTTTAATATATCAAAATATTAAATTCATTTTCCTAGCTTCTACCAAGAGTTGTGGTTGATAATAGATTTAATACTTTCACGATGATTCATTATAATAAATTTAAATTTAAAGCTTTTTCGGGTATCAATCGTGTGCAAAACTACGAAACTTGCCGACGTTTCCTGAACATTGCAGTTCACTTCTTCAGGGCTGACCTGAAACTGAAGTTTCAGGTTACGGTGTTCTTATATAGATTCTCTAAGATGTCTATGATTGGCCAGAGCGCTCCATGGTGGGAATTACTCGAACTTGATTGGCCAATATTATACAATTCAGTGAAAAGTCATTATAATTAGTCCCATGATTTAAGAATTTTTCGGATATATTCTCGATAATGCAAAAATGTGTGGAATACTCTGCAATTATTGATTTATTGTAATCTAATTCTCTGGAAAAGTGTGAAAACATTATTAAAGCATTCAGTGAGAAATCATTATAATTAATCACATGACTTAAGAATTTTTCAGACATACCTTCGATAATGTAAAAATCTGTGGAGCACTGTGCAATTCATGATTCATTGCAATCAAATTCTTTGAAAAAGTGTTGAAATATTATTATAAAATTCAGTGAGAATCAGTATAATTAATCCCACGATTTAAGAATTTTTCGGATATACTCTCAATAATGTAAAAATTTGTGGAGTACTGTACAATTCTTGATTTATACAGTTAACTTGAAAAAAAAGACGTTATTGTAAACGGACCCTTGACACATGACTACCCTTTATTCACAAAATCAGTCGCGGGCGTGCTTGAGAAGAGGAAAGTCGGGTCTTCCAGAATTTGGGAAAAAAACAAAATTTAAAATGCTAAAGTTTGATTATTGGTAACAGTGTAACCTGAAAATCGGAAAGAAAATAGAAAATGGTGAAGTCTACTTTGCTAGATAAGTAGGTTATACCAATTTATATTTGTGAATTGATTTTAGTACTTTGAATGGAATTAATTAATTAATTAATTAAGAAAGGGATTAATTTAATGGTTTTCACGGAATTTTATGATAATGTTCGAATATTTTTCTAATTGATTTATAGTGA
>JAABKJ010004946.1:0-17249 GCA_011634705.1 Andricus grossulariae
ACCGAAAATTTCAGTATAACATCTTAAGCAAAAATGCTGTTAATTTAATTTATAATTGAATTACAAGATATTCGCAACAACTTAAATTTTTCGGTAATAATTATTCAAAATTCTGATAAAAGTGGAGAGCTTCGGACACACATCTCGGAACGAATCTGAAAGGAAATCGTACATAAACCTATCCAAAATTGGCTGCTCTTAGCCCGTCACGCAAGCCGGGTATAATTATAAATTATGTATCAATTTACAAAAGTTCATTCTCTAAACATTGGTTTGTGAAATATAAGCTAGCTTTTGAAACTCAAAGAAAATAAACTACTATTTACAGAATATACGCTTTACTATTTTATTTCGTACCTTAACTCACGACGAATCGCACGCGCAGTTTTTTTAATCTGCCCTTGGTTAAAGTTCAGTATTTTTAAATAACAAAAGATGAATAATAGCAGAACCAATTTTTCATGAATATTGTGTGCAGAATGTGATTTGCCTTCCAGTTAAACCCATTTCAATTGCATTGACTGTGTAAACATAACCTATACTACATGAGCATAAAAATATAAATAGGCAAACAAACTAACGTATAATTATTTAAAAATGGTTTCACTGTTTGCAGTCCTAATGTACTCAATTGAATTTATTTCCGAAACGAAATACTGAACAAGGGCAAGGGATTAGCGGTGAGAGCCACTCTAACCTCAAAATCTGTCAGCTTTTACTACTTTCAATTATAGATCGTAAAGAATCCAACTATTTATACTTAACTAATATATCTTCACAAAATCTTCCAATTTATTTGGTAAAAAACAGAAATCACCTAACTTTTAAAATATATTGTTTTTCTAGAGGTGACCTGTCATGAGCAGAGGTATTCGAATTTCTATTCAGTTCAAACTTTTCGCTAAATTCGCACCAAATTTCTTTCTCTTAAACCTTGATTGACAATTTTTATCAACAATCCCGTTTTCTGTGTCCAAGATTTAAAGAAGTTTTGGATCGCGTCTTTCGGAAAGCAAATACAAATTCAAGACCTTCGTTTATAACAAAAAATTAAAAGGACACCCTCCTGGATATAACGAGCTTGGTCCTTCAAAAAAGACTTCTCCAATGGAGATTAATTTGATATTATTTAATTCAGAAATTTAATTCTATGACTACAGAATTATTCCCAACGATTTTGAGTTAGATCTTCATTATTAAAGCAAATAGAAAATGATTTAGACGAAGGTAGGGTATCGGAAAATAAAAGTGGACAATAAAATTTGGATGTGGGGCGAAGATAAATAGGTGTTGATGCGAGCGAATGGGGAATTCGTTAAGTAGGAGGGAGGAGGTGGGGTTAAACCAGTGTGGAGGAGTGGTGAAGGTACTGTACTGAAACGTAGATAAGGTAAAGAAATAAAATGAGGAGTTCTGGAAGTATATCCAGGACTTTGATGTTGTGGGACTGGTAGAGACGTGGGTAGGAGAAACGAATGGGATAGAATAGAGATAAGGCTACCGAGGTGGTATAGATGGAGACTCCAGGAGGCGGCCAGAGTGAAGAACAAAGGAAGGGCTAGTAGGGGAATTATAACGGGGGTTAGGGATGGATTGGAGGAAGAATTTCATGGAGAGAGAGAGAGAGAGAGAGGGAGAGAGGGAGGGAGGAGGCCTGCGAATAAGGGCAGTAAAGATATGAGGGGTAACTTTTAAGTTCGTGAAAGTTTACAATAAGGATGGGATGGAAACGATTAAGGAAAGGGGGGGAAGACTTGCCAGGCGAAAAAGAGATGGGTATGGTGGTACTATGGGAGGGAAGACTTCAATGCGAGAATAGGAAGAAAGGGTGCCTTTGCAGGGAAGAGTAGAGCTTCTAAAGGAAATCGGAGGATTAGATAATAAAAAAGGAGGGGGAGATTCTAAGGAATTGAATGGAGGATAGAAGCTGGGCGGTGGCGAATGGTATGGTAACAGGAGACAAAGAGGGAGAATACACATATAAAGGTAATGTAGGGGTATCGGTGATAGAGTATGTATTCATGAATATGCAAGGGTGGAGGAGACGGAGAGATTCGCAGTGAAAGGGAGGGTAGAATCAGACCATCAGGTATTTGGGTTGTTGATAAGGGTGGAGAGCGGGGCAAGGCAATGTGGGGAAGAAGTGTCGACGTGGGAGCGGGTGGGCTGGACGAGGGAGGCGATAGATACGTACCAGGAGAAGTTAGAGAAGGTACGCTTTGAAGAGGAGTAGTTGGCAGAGATATGGGAGGATTTGAAAGAGAAAGTGAAAGGGTGTGTGCAAAAGAAGGTATTCAGAAAGAAGAAAGAAATGATGGGATAGTGCTTTGTTTTCCAAGCCATCCTCCCTTTTGGCCTTGTGTCTTTTCAGCCTTTCAATCGCCTCATTCACATCTTCTCTACTCATCTCTTTTTCGCAGTCCCCCCCCCACCCCCACCGTTTCTTTCTTTCTTCTCCCTTTACCCTATTATCCAAACCCCCTAACAGACCCTTGACATACTTCGTCCACTCCTTTATCTCGATTTCTTCATTTTTGCTCTTCCTTCACCCTATTGCCCTGTTCATTACTTCCCACTCCCAACCTCCTTCACCGCTTTTTTTACCTCTTCCATACACCTTTATTTCTCCTCCTGTCTTTTTTCCCTTATCATTCTTTCGTGCTGTCTCTTTCTCCTATTGAGTTCCTCTTTTTCCATTTCCCTTTTCCTCCATTTTTCTACATTCTCCTTCATCCTATCTTTACTTTCGCTGCATTCATCGTCCCACCAGCCTCTTATAACCCCCTCTCCTTTTTTTCGGTCTCACCTCTTTTTTTACGTTATCAATCACTCCTTCAAGTTTTTCTAGCAGCTGTAACAGAATTGTCACTAATTGGTTGGGCTCGGTGGGACCCTACAACCAAGGGTTGCTGGGCCGAAAACGAGATCGGTCGGAATCTCCCGAAGGGACCCGAGGTCCCGAACTGCAGCGCGCTTCCGAGACAGTCTTGGCTCGCTCGACTACCGGATAACTTAAATCAAGTGTCTTGTGCTCTCTTCTCTACACGATCTCATCGCAACAGGAGCCCTAAAAGTCAAACAGCATCTCCACCTTCGGTCACGCTTCTTTCCCTCAGGAAATATCTCCATCAACTAGCCACATAAGCGGCCCTCATCACGGGTTACCAGCCCTCCGCCACGGACTGGCTACCTACGTACTGTAAGTGGCAACAAAAACCTTTTCTTTAGGCGTTACACTTTTAATGTGTTCACCCAATTCTCTCGACGTGCTGATCCCATTGTCCCTCCTCGGTAGGCACCCCGCTGTACAACGTGTCTACTGCTTCACCTTCCACACTCCCTATATCCTCTTTTTCTATTTTTTCTCTGAATTCTCTCAATTTTTCCTCCTCCACCTGCCAATCTTCAATTTCCTTTTCCCCTTTCTTCCCTTTTTTCCTCTACCGTTAACGGCGCTCATTGCATTTCACCTATTCGAAACCCAGCTTTTCGTGCTCTCTGAGGAGTTTGACCAATCGATATCGCTAATGAGGACGCCACATTGATCGCGATAATTGTTTGTTTGCCACATTTACTCCTTGAATAAATCCACGCTCAAAGTAATCAGCGGCTGCAACTTTTATCGCATCACATTTGAGGTTTTTAGCAGGGAAACATATTCATTTCGTCGTAGATCATCGCAGAAGAAATTCTTCTTGCATTCAGCGCAATTTTTAATGACTATCATCTGTGAGAGGATTGTTTTCTCAAAACAATCTGCTGTCTGTATTCTCGTTATGAACCCCAAAGATGAGGAACTTTATTGCTGAATTTGGACAGGATGATCTTACTCATTAAATTCGTATAATATCGTGCCAGATCTCTCTCTATTTTTAATAACAGCAGAGTATGACACCTTCAATGAAGTCAACGTCTTTCCGTTATCATCTAGGTAGTTGGCTCCAATGGAATGCAAGGATGCTAAATTGTTGACCATCAGAGATTTGAATACTCCCTCAACTTGCATGCAGATTGGAGTGGTGTACCGTTATCCATAGCTTGGCATTGATCCGAAATGATTTTCCATTAGATTTTGATTTACGTAACCCGGTTTTAAATAAGGAAAACCTTCAGCTTTCACAGTTTTCCACAAGTCCTTCATCCCATGAGGATTATGTATCTAGTCGTTTAACGATGGTGGATTTGGAATTGGTTCAAAGGTATCCAGGGATACGTAGCTCATATTTCGCATTTTTATAATTGCTCCCGACCAGAATTAAACGTGACCACTGTTATCGTCCACTCGCCTTGTTAAAGGGTTTTTTCCCTCTGCAGCCCGTGCATTGCAATAATCGAGCCTATCATCCGAAACGTGGTCATAATGTGCGAAGTTCATTGCATCGTCTTCCAGTTGGAAAACAGTTCAATACTCCACCTTAAGATTCCCTAAAGTGAACGAAGACAGTGTCGATATATTTTTAATTTAAACATTGAAATTATATTGATATTAAGACTTTTAATGAAAAATTTTAATTCTGATCGCAAGCGTTTTCGATTTAAAAGCGTTCAGTTTTAAGATTTCTAACATCAAATATTCAAGTTCTGAACATTTTATTTGAACTTAATAATTCTAGGATCTAAAATTGAACCGTGTAAAATATTTTGCATTTATAATTAAGAATAGTAAAAAACTTAAGAGCAAAGGGGAATAATAATGATAAAAAATGCTCACAAAACGTAGAAAAAGTGACTCTCTTTACCGATTTGAGAAGCCACAATAATTTTACCTGATTTTAATGCTGATTGAGAAAATTGTTTCTATCGCATTTATCCAAATGCGGAGCCTCAAAAAGACATATAATGTGTACCCCTTCAACCATAGTTTGTGAACGGGAAGATGTTTCTAAAAAAGAGAAAATTATTTATTTACGTCAAAAAGAAAAGAATGACTGTAATGACGCAGAAGAAGTTCATTCAAATCGGCATACATGGCTCAATCCCATTACGAAGGCAATACTCATTGTATTGTTTGCGTAATTGCTTCACACCTTTGATCGACACTAGTTGTTCAAATTTGATTTGCACATTGCAAACTCATTCCCTGCTGGCAACATTTCAGTCTTTTGCATGATGCGGATTTTTTGTGAATCGAGTGCACTCGTTTCTCTCGGACCGTTCTCAAATAACCTTTTCTTAGGATTTATTTGCATCGTACCTCCAGATATTGTACTTATACCAGTATTGATATTTTCCTTCGAATTAGCGATCTCCAATATTTGGAACCGCTTTATCGTTGAATGCTCTGAAAAATTCTGCTGACAAATGTTTGCCCTTCTTTCCGGATTATATTCACTGCTAGGAGTATTCAAGGAGCTTTATCTAATTTCAACTTCTACTGCTGACATAATTATAAGCTGCTGTAGATAATTGTAGAAATAGTGTACACTTTTCAGATATAAAATCACGAAGAGGGGCACCTTGTGCTAACACATCTTAAAATTGCTTTATTTGGCAATAAAATAAAGGAAAAGCACTGTCGCGATGTCGAGGTCTGCTGAAAGTAGTTACCCAAGAATTTTCTGGAAAATGCACCTAGCAAACGCCAAACTTTCTTCTGCGAATTTCCTCATAGGAAAGTCCCACTAGTTTGGGACTGCATACTGCTTTCACATATTTTCCACATACTTCAACGTCTTGCGGAAACAAATACGCTTACACTTCCCGAGACTTGGAGTCGGGAACAATGCAGCTCATATTTTCCTGATAAACCTGCAAGTACTAAACCGGTAATAAGGCTTGTATTAAAAAGCATTGGATAATTTTTGAATCCCAAAACGACCTTTATGGCCTTTCGTTATTCAGTGCTCGATTGGACATCGAAAACAGTAAAATTTAAATTAGATTCTTTCAAATGCAGTCGGAACTGCTAAATATAACCTCGAATCAATTATAAATGAATTTCCTTTCACCAATGCTCAGACGGTGTTCGTAAACGGCTTGAAAGTGGAAACTTGGGAAGATATAATTCAGAAGAGGAGAGATCGGAAATTTCAACAATTTACCATATTTTATCGACTGCGAGACCACTACAGTACACGTGACTATAATATAATTGATTCTCAATAAAAACAAAAATTGAATATACACTTTTTCCAGTGCCAGTATTTCAAGCTCTTAAATGTGGCCTCCATTATTACCTCCGCAGCTTAGCCATTGACACTTGCTGCAGGAACTTTGTCTAAGTCGTTGTCTCACAGAAAAACAAAATACAATCTTTACAGCGATTTCAGAGTATTCTTTACCTGCAACAAAAATTATCTTCACGTTTTAAGATTTACCCACCACATGGGAAATGGTTACCATGTCAACTCTATTGAATCTTGTTTTGTTTCGATGCGAGAAAATGCAAATTTATCTACTTGAATATCACCCGCAACAAAAAGTCACTTCTGTTTGTTCTGTGCTATCTAGCTTTTCAAATTTGCAATACTTGCCTGGTTACGAACGAAGGACCCCTCTACCGGCAAGTATTCGGGTGAAATATGGTTTGTAGGCATCGTAAAACCACACCTGGTTCTTTAGAAACTACTTTTTGAGTAGCTGTAAATAGAAATGTCAGAAATGTGACAGAACATGAGATTGTTTAAAGACTTTCTAGCACCAAAAAAACACCGTAACTCTACACTGTAAAAAATTTCTTGCGGAATTTTCCCCAAAGTTTATAAGGAAAAAGTCCCCAAACATTCGTGTGGAATATTATCCAAAAAGTGGTGAATTTTCCTAACATTTGTCAGGGAAAATTTCTTATAGTATTGTGTAATAATACCTACAATTTCGGGAATTTCCCCGGCCGTTAAGTAGACAAAATCCCCCAAAATGTATGGAATATTGCTGAAAACTTTATGAAGATTGATACTTATTATTCAGGGAAATCTCCCTATACTTTTTGAAATAATAACCAAAAATGGTGTATTTTCCCCAAGGTTTGATGGGGAATGCTGTCCATACTATTTGATAATAGCCGATGGCTCTTTTAAACACTCGACGCTTCATTTCTGTTGCGAGAAAGGCGGGACGTCGCGCCCTGGCGGATTTTCTCCTGAATTACCAGCTTAGAGCGGCAAGAAACTGTATCGTGGTGCATAGTATACTACTTATATACTTCTCTTAATTCGTTAATCAAAAACTTATTTTCTTTCCAGTTTCAGCTACCCCAAGGGTGAGACTTTATTTCCATGTATCATATCTTTCAGGTTAAATTAAAAATAAGCATCTATACGAATTTAGAGTTTTCTGACTCCCTGTGGGCACCTTTCGCCTACATCCATATGTATTTTTTGCAGATGTGGATTTTCGATAAAAATGTCATACAAAGGTATTCATAAATGTTTTTAGAAATTCGTAATTCAAAATTGTGCTAATCTGAGTGGAAAATCAAACACTATTTTTGGAACGATTCCCTACATTTAGTTGGATTCATTCAATTCCCCAATTTGCAGTGAATATTAGCAAACTTTTGTATAAATTATTATGAGTTTCGGAAAATTTCCCCAACAATTGTAGGTATTATCAATATTCATGAATTTCAGGGAATTTTCCCCAATTTTTTAGTGAATTATAAGAACGTTTAGGAAAATTTCCTCACATCTTGGGAAAAATGATTCCCCCCAACGAAAATGTGGATTTTTTCCCACTAAAAAGTGGGGAAACTTCCAGAATTTTTTTACAGTGTACTACCGCTATTGTAAACAGAAGCCGGATCAAAGTTAAACTAATTTGTTAAAAACTAATTTTTGTGATTCAAGGTTCATCTCTTTGGTCAAAAATTGAACTATTCCGCTGAAAAATCGTTTCTTTTTACGTAGAAAATTAATTTTTTCCCCGCTGATTTATTTATTACATTTCTGCTTAAAAACGTATTCTTTTTAGTTAAAAATTCAACTATTTGGTTCAACATTTACCTTTTCGAGTTGAACATTCAAGTATTTTTTTGTTGAAAAATCTTCTTTTTAGTCGAATTCAACTGTGTTTTATTTAAAATTAAAATCTTTTTTGGTTGAAACAACTAGTACATTTTTCGTTGAGAATGCAAAGTTTTTTATAAAAAATTCAACTACTTGGTTGAAATTTGAATATTTTGTTTGAAAATACATTTTTATGGTTTGAAAAATCAACTACTTTCTTTTAAAATTAAATTGCTTTTTAAAAAATGCCTTTTGTGGTACACTATCCATCACTTTATTTGAAAATTAATTTTTTTTTGTAGAAGGTTAGTATCTTTTTAGCTTCAAAATTCAACAATTTGCTAAAAAAGGGAACTAATTTTATGAACATACCTGTTTTCGGTAGAAAATCAATCTTCTTTGTAAAAAATTCCTGTCTCTGCTTCAAATTCAACTATTTGTTTGAAAATCAATCATTTTTGTTTGAAATGAAAAGAGTTAGATAAAAAGTATTCTTTTTGGCTGAACAGTCAACTGTTTCGTTCAAAATTTTACTTTTAAAATTAATTAAAGTGTTTTTTTATTTAGTGGATCTTTTTTGCTATAAATATCCATTTTTAATTTTTCATTAGGAATCCACCTATTTTGGTTAAAAATGAATCTACTCTGTAGAAATATCAACAATTTGGCGAAAAAGTCATTTCTGTCGTTGAAGATTCTTCATTCTAGTAGAAAATTGATCTCTTTGGATAAAATATTAACTATTTTGTTCAAAATTCGTTTTTTCTTTCGGTCGAAAATTAATTTTTCAAATGTAAATTTTCGAATTTTGGAGTAAGATTGGCAGTTTTCATCTGAAAATTCAACTTTTAGGTTGAAATATATTTTTTTAATTTGAAAATTCATATATTTTTGGTTGTTGCAAAAATCAGTTTTTTTTTAAAGCATTCAACTTGGTAATCCTACGCGATACCAATAAAAGTACACGAAGTCATGACACGTTGTGCAATTATGATGTGATAATAATCACCGCAATGTTTGCTGACACCAATATAATAAATTATATTTTTTCTTAGCTTTATTTCTTGAGTGCCATGTGATTTCTTCATATCTTCGTGTTTAAGTATGAAACAGAAATTTCTATAAGTAATTAATACCATTTAAAATACGTCAATCAATCAATGCCTTGGGTTATAAATAGCATGCTTCTGATTGGCGTCCGAGCATGTCAATTTTTGCCACCGTAGCAGTAGTGCTAACAGACCGTGAATTTTTCGACTGCGCAGGCGTCGCGAAGCTATAAGTGACGAAGAGATAATCCGTTTCTCCCTTACTCTACCATTGCGCGACGCCTGCGCAGTAGAAAAAGTCGCGTTCCGTTACCACCACTGCTATCGTGGCAAAAATTGCAATAGCGGAAATTGGCTCACATTAATCTGATGAAGAGTAGCACATATATACAGCTGTAAACAAATTCTGAATTCATCAGTCGACGTTCAAGAAATCTGTCTACCTCCAAGAGAAAAAATGAAGATCGCCAGCTGCATTCTAATTCTTACATTTTTGGTTTATCTGGATTTTGTTGGTACGTGTATTAGGGTGACCATACTCATAATTTGTCTACTAATGTCCAGTTGTTGAGGCTTGCGACTCAATAAATAGGATTTCGAATAATATTCTTCAATGCCTCTTTGGAATTTTGCGCCTTTGGAACCTGTCGGTAAACAAGATATTAGTTAAAGACAGTTGCAGATATTTAGACGCTGAACAGAATTTTCTATGAGTAAGAGGTTATAACTACGTTTTGCCGTATAATTTACTTTGATTGATAAGAAAACATTTATTTTGTGTTGATCGTGTCTCGAGTAATGTTGCTGCTGTTACATTATACTCTGAAGAATATTGTATACTTTTCAATCTGAAATGTTAATTCCTGAAATAAACTGGCAGGAATATGAAGGACACTATGCCCTATGGTGTGGTGTAAGCTGCCCGAAATGCTAGACCAATGAATTAGTTAAATATAAAATAATGACGTGCTTAAGAAACGGTTTCGAGGAAGAACATGAAAATCACATTTCAATTATAAAAGGGAAATCAATAGCAGATCAAAAGCGCGGCTTTCTATCGATCGCTAGCTCCAGCACGACTAACTAGAACTAGACTAAATAAATCCAATGTGGACATTAGAAATCAAACTTGATTCGTCCTCATTGGGATGGTCCAGAAGGTCTCTCCATAATAGGACTTTATAAGTCGACGCGACTCTGGCTAATTCCAGTGAGACGCGTAATGGAGGTTCGACCATGATTGGGAAACAGATTTTGGGAAGGCTACCTTTGTCGTAGGATTTAAATTTGAATGCAATGTTTTAATGCTCGCCTTTAACAGCTTAGAGGTTTGAATCGTAGTCCTTTCTCTCTGTACAAGATGTATACACATCACTGATTAGTAGGCTCATCAGTAACTCATCACAGGAATCTTGCTCTGCTAACAATATGATATAGTGTGCAGCACGGGCCTAAGCTAGAGGTACATTCCGCTCATCTTAAAGTAGTGGTCAGAGTTACATGTCCCAAAGTTATTCAATTCTCGATGTTCTTCTCTGTCGATCGATGAGTTGGATTCCAAGGAGATGGTTCATAAAATATCAATAAAAACTGAAACAAATCAGCCTAAATTAAGTTATGAAAATATTTACGTTTCGAGCCGTGGAGCATCGTGCGATCCCTGATGTGCTAGACATCTATTCGTTTTATGTTCACGATTGAATGTTGTGCGTGGCAAAATTTGCAACGTCACAATACATCAACCTGAATAAACAAAACTGCAAATTCTCTAGCCCGTTTTTCTCAACGTAAGTATTAAAAATTAAAAATTCATTCATTTCTATTTCTTCTTCCAGAATTAAGTTGGCAAGGCGACTCTCCTAGAATTCCTGGGCGCTCAAAATTGCCCGCTCGTCGGGGTGACCAACCTTCCTCGAGCCAACCAAGCCGATTAGCCGACCAATCTGTTTCGGGTAAGTCACTTCTTTTTAAGATAACTCATTACAGTTAAGTTACATGGTGAAAAATAACTCGTTGCAGTTATGTTGCTTGAACAAGAAACGTCAATTTCTGTAAAAGTTACTATACATGTTTTCTACTTTAGATATTTAACAATTAACTATAATAATCTCGCAACAATTTTATTATGTCAACGTTATAAATTGAAGTTTAGTCACCTCTTCAGGAATGTTTATGCAATAATTTCCACCCAATAACTTTTAATTTCTGCCACCCTAATACCTCGTATTGTGCAAAGAAAATTTATTTATTTATTAAATATAAACGGGCACTCCCTTTGTGCAGTGATCAATTAATCATACACAGTGCATCTTAAACTAATCGGAAATGGCAGCTTTATGTAAGATTCATCTTAAAAACGGTATTGCTTGAAACTTTTCAGCATAAATAATTTTTTTGCTTCGAAAATTGGCAAGTTTTTAATTATTTATTAACGAATTTCAAATTGTTCAAACCATTATCATTTGTTTAAACAATACATGAAAATTTTCGTATATTTCCTCAAGTTCCGGAAAATTTCACACATTTACCCAGATTCCTGAAAACTTTCATAATAAATTTCCATGAATTTCATAAATTTCTGGTAAAATTACCACATATTTAATTTAAAGAAAAAATTTCCCCAAAGTTTATGAAGTTAATATTAAATGGAAACATATCGAATAGAATTGTGAAGAAACTTCAAAAACATCAAATTAACTGTTGACATTAGGCCTGAATAAAGTAAGGTATGCTAGATTAAGTGTGCAAATAATTCTTGTTTTTTCATTTTCGAGCAAACACTTTCAAATTCTCTATGACGGTGAAGGTAACATAAATTTGAAAGATTCACGAAATTATAGCCTTCTTATATTGTATCAATAAAGTTGGAATTGTTACACAATCGCGATCTCTTATTAAACTTTTCTAGTTTTCAACGTTGTTATCAATTTGCTTATATCAAATAAATTAATTAATCCATATTGAAATGTTCACCCATACATATTTTAGGACCAAATAAATTCAACATGGATATTAAGAATCAAATTAGATTCTTCCTCCTCGGAATAATCCAGATGGTCTCTCTAAAATATGACTTTATAAGTCGACGTCTTGTTTTTTTAATTGGGGGGGGGGGGTGTCTTGTATTTTTTGGTGGATTTTAATTTCTTATTATAATTTATGGTTTCATGAAAAATACTTTCTTGTGTCCTATTGTAAAGAAACTGGATTTTTGGTTGAAAATAAAGAATTTTCATGTTTTGAACGGTTACCCTCACTTGAGAAAATTAAATCAAATAAAAATCTGCGTAACAAATTTGCAAACTAGTACGCGAGTCTTTTTAATCGTTGGTCTTGCAAAAGGAACAGGAAAAGAGTTTTTGGTGGGGTACCTGGAAGCAGGCCGGGGATGGGTAGATGGGATCATATGAAACTTGTCAATTTTTTTTATTTCCTTTTCTTACTGCTGTTCTGTTGAAGGCTGCTGCCCTTCTCAGTATACAAGAAAAACCAACAATGACTCTCTTCGGTCTAGTTTTGTCCCTACACTCCCCCTCTAATGACCGAAGTTTGGTGGGACTGACGTTCTAACTATACTCCAAACCTTACGACGACTAGCTATTCATTTTTGCTATGATCTTGACTCGTAAAATACATTTCCTGCATGAAGTTGGTATTTGAGTGTGCACTTTAAATAGAGAATGATGAACACAGCAGATTAGCCTCGGAATCTATTGAAACTTTGGCTAACGAAAGGCCTATTTTTTGAAAGGGTTATTTTTTGGTTGAAAATTAATGTGATAGGTTGAAACCCGAGAAGTTGAACATTATTTTCCTGTCGCTTCCCTCGACTGCTCGTTTGATTAACTCTTAACCAATCTTGTCCTCTTGTGTATTGTGACCTCGCCTCATGATATGAGGCTCATAGTATGTCATCCGTGTTGGAAATTTCATTTTGTGTTCCAGGAGATTCTTCTCCCTCTACGTCCGGCGCATTGTCAGTCAGATTGAGCCTGCCTGTTTCGGCACTTAATATTGATAGAGTCGACGATCAGTTCTTCAAAGAAACGAACATCAAATTCTTTCATAACTTTGTTAGTTTCCTTATTCCGTAATCAATACGCCTTTACTTCTTAAGAGTAGCCAACTAGGATGATTCCTTGTCCCATGGATCAAGTTTGCTACATCCGATTTTCTTTTTCAACGCAACCACTTTGCTCCCGATTGCTCGTACGAATTCAAGATAAGGAGTCTTCTCCATCCACATTTCTTCAGGCGCTTTTGAGTCCAAAGCCTTCGACAGACATCAGTTACGTATGAAGACAGCTGCGCTCAGGACTTCTGCCCATAGATACGTTGACAGTCTCTATTCAATTACGATTGAGCGAAATTTTCACAGGGGTAACATTGTTCTTTAGAACAAAAGTTTCCTTCTTTCTGTTTATTATTTCACCGATATCAATCTCTACCGACAAATTTTTCCTTAGCCTATATAGAATCTTGCTTTTCAGTATCAGGTTCTGATTCTTGAACCTTTTCTATCTCTCTCCGTGCATCCTCAATTAATTTAAGCTTCAGAACCTTCGCCTTTGGAATTTGCTCTCGAGACTCAATTCCGCCCTTTTCAATTTTCATAATCAGCAGGTAATTTGAAAGTATTAATAAATTTAATTTAATTATAAATTAAATTTCAGCTTTTAAATAACAATTGGGAACTATTCCTTTAGAACAAAATCAGAGAATTATAATTTCATAGATTTTTGCAAAATAAACAACTTAACTTTACAGCTGACAAAGATTTCAAAGCAATGATTACTAGGTATTGTATTTCATACCGTTTTTTACAACCCTGATAGATCTAATTCTATACTTTTCTGGGGTTAAGATTTGGGCAGCTATTTCAAATTGCAAAATAATGTGGGCGATAATTTTATGAGGCAACCAAACTATTCGGGATTCAGTTTCGGACTGCAACAAGAAAAATTGGGCCACATACATTTTGAAATCAATTCAAAAATAATTTTCATAACAAGATTCAAAAGACAATTCACAAATATGAATTTCAAGCAGTAGTAATATATTTAAAAATATCTAGTCGTGGCAAACCGCGTGGCCTAGTACGACTTTATTTTCATAAAAATATTTCGGAATTCTTCACCCTAGATTTGACCTTTAGGCTTATCTAATACTTCATAAAATTCAACTAGATTTAGACACAATATTGATTTGCAAGCTCGTCGATAACTAATTGACAAGAATTTTCCTCTACCAATAATTTGGTATAGTACATAGTCAATTACTTTGTCTTTCAAGTCTAACTCATATTGAGCTTGCAGTTTCGAGGGTCAGGTTATAATAAAATGCCAGAAGTTTCGCACGTATTGAGTAAGACTGAAAAAACCGGGAAGATTCGTTGGACATTATTAAATTCGATTTGTCCTTCTCGAGATGATTCTTAGGGTGGCTCAGCGTTAGTTCCTCGAGGGGCGAGCAAAGCTGCGACTATGTTTTAAAATTCACAATTTGGTCGCGGCCCTTATTACTCCCAGTAGGATGCATGATGAAGGTTGGATTATCAGTGGAGGCATAGTACGTATAGTATGTAGTACGATCTTGAGATGTAGAGCTACCTCACGTATAGCGGGTATCGACAACAAAATTTTATCATATTCAGAATCTCTGTAAAGTTCAACTCCAGGTAGAGGAGTCTGTACAACCTCGAAGCTTGTCTGGAGCAATTCAAGCTCTCGGCGGCCCTCTAGTGATTGTTCTGGGGAGGTTATAGATGTTAGGTTGGAGGCAGTGTAATATCGCGGGCGATGGCGCGACTATTTGAATCCACCCTCCGCTCACCTTGAAATAGTGGTCGCTAACTGTATCAAAGTTCTCCCTAATAATTAAGTTATATACAAGTTTTTTGTTCCGCGCCTAGAGGTAGGCCGGGAGTTGGCAGATGGGAACATATGAACTCCTAACTCAGGCCTGACCAGACTGGGGAAATGGACTCATTTACCACATGTTCGAGTTCCACCACTGCCGACCTCTTCTCGGGTCCAGAGGCTTGGGGAGTAGCCGCTCTCATGAAGTTGAATGAGTAGAGGTCGGCGGTGGTGTTAAAATCCCATCTGGCAAATGAGTCGATTTCCCTAGTTTGGGCAGGCCTGTCTTAACTAATACAACGCTGCTGAAGGCTGGTGACTTTCTCAACATAAAACACCAATCAACTGCGACTCTCTCGATTCCATTTCTGTCCTCACCCTCTCCTCCTCTTGAACCGAATTTTGTGGAACTGATGTTATAACTAGACTCTCCACCTTACTACAAATCACTGCCTAACTTGGACATGATTTCGGCTCGCAAAATAAAATTCTCGCATAAAGGTGATAGTTGGGTGTACTATTTAGACAATGAATAATACAAACAATAAAGTACCCTCGAAATGGACTGAAACATTGATTAGCGATATGCATGCACACGGTGAATTTAAAGGCCATGTTTCAGCCGATGAATGGAGACTGGTTGTTTGGAATGCTAGACGGGTGAATGATCTTAAGGGAAGAAAATTACGAGAAACTATACATGTAAGGAAGCTAGATATTTTATGTGTACCAGAGACAAAGAAAAAGGGATACGAAAGCAGAAACATAGAAAATGGGATGCTAAAAGGCGGTTTTTAAATATGGACAGGAGTAGATAGTGAATAACATGGTAGTCAATGGGTCGGTTTGATTATGAATGGATAAGCAAGGCAGCATCTCAGAGATCATGATTATGTATCTCCCAGATTGTTGTGGGCTATAATATATGTAGAAATCGTAAGATTATTTATCTTAGCGTGCTACGCCCCAGTTGATAGTGATCCCAAATAAATCAAAGAATGTGGTGCAGAAGAGACACTAGTTGATATATGGAAATCGGTTAAGATGGTTCGAACATGTTGAAAGAATGAAATATGAATGACTGACGAAACAAGTGTATAGAGGTAAAGTAAGTGGCAGTGTACTCAAAGGCATACCGCAGAAAGAATGGTTGGGATGGATGAGTCCTTAATTCGAAGAGAAATAAGAAACCATAGAAACACGAAAGCTGGCATCAAAAAATGCATGGACGTGAAGGAAGCTAAAGAAGTATGCCAGGACAGAAGAGAATGACGGTCGAAGCATTATTTCGAAGCAAACGTGTTATTTAAATAAAAACATGAGTGGTTGACCGAGTGATTCACGCTTAGCCCGAAAGGGAAATGGCCTAATGGTATAATAATAATAAAGTGTTATGAGAATATTGAAGAATTTATCTGTGGAGCATCGTGCGCTCCTTTAAGTGCCTGACGTGTATTTATTTTAAGTTCACGATTGAATTTCGTGCGTTGCGAAATCTACAACGTCAGAATACATGAGCTCGAATAAATGAAACTGCAACTTCTCTGGTATGTTTTTCTCAGTTGAAGTATTAAAAATTAAAAATGTATCCCTTTTTGTTTTTTAATATAGAATTAAGTTCGGAGCGCGACTCATCTGGTGTTTTCCGGGTCCCGCGCCCGCGCTCGCCCAGGCGTAACCATCCTTCTTCAAGCCAAGGTTCTTCAAGCCAATCAAGCCGACCAGCTGACCAATCCGTATTAGGTAAGTAACTTTTCATGAAGAACAGTAGGTCTAAATATAATAAATACAAAAACCGTATAACAGCCTCTGCTTCAGATCGTTAACAATTTACTATAATAATCTCCCAACAATTTCAAAACTTGTGAAGCAAATTCTCAGTTTTGTATACGAAATTTTGAAATAGTTTAATTTTTCAGATCTTTAAAATAGATTAAAAAGACTATGAAGAAACTTATCGAAACTTTAGTGAAAAAATTTTTTATTGGTGTTAATCAAGTTATAAATGATCAAAAATGAATTAATTAACAATTTAACTATTCTATTTTTGTTTGTCATTTGAGGTACAAAATAAATATTCTCGTTTGAAAATTCATCAATTTTGGTTTAAAACTCATTTCTTTAGTTGAAAATTTATCTGGCTTGTTCAAACTTAACTTTTTGGTCGACAAATAATTTTTTTAACACAAATTTAAGTTTACCATTTTCGTTTAGAAATCTAATTCTTGAGTTGAAAACGCATTTCTATAGTTGGGAATTCAACTATTTTGATAAAACTTCGTTTTTTTTTTCACTGGTCAGAATTTACTTCTAACTGAAAATAAAGCTATTCGATTTTTCGTAACCATTTATCTTTTTAGTTGAAATCGGTATCTTTAGTTAGTTAGTTAGTTGAAAAT
>JAABKJ010004947.1:0-23675 GCA_011634705.1 Andricus grossulariae
TAATAAAACAAAATGTCAACTTAGTGGATGTTTTATTAAAAATAGACCGTAAGACCTAAGGAAAATTATTCAAATATGTGATCCGTTATCAAGAAGAGTCTTGCATGCATGAGAATTTCGTTTTCGGCCCAAAACGTGTAAGATGGATGTCGATAATAACACTTGTGATGGATCGGTGCCCTGTTAATTAGCAAAACTAACCTGCGCTGGTTTTTGTGAGTTATGATCTTGATGCTAGAAGGTGTCATGTTCTTTCTTGCAGATTTCACACGCACTAGCGTTACGTACAGCTACAGAATAACTATACCGGAGACAGTTGTAGCAGAGATTTAGATTTTTCACAATGATTAGCCGCTCCGGTAGATTCGCTTGTACCAATTTTTCGCAATTTTGTGTCAAGTGTAAGTTTTTGCACACATGAAAAAATGCTCTCGTTGGAATAGAATAAGCTGAAGCTGGTCGATTTGAATTTGATTCTGATTATCGCAAACCACGATTTCCACTGCGCTCATCATAGTCGTTACGCGATATGTTCTTTTCCGATTTATCATCTCTCGGTACGGGTTTGTTCGTTTCTAATACATGATAATAATTGATATTCAAACATTTCAAAAGATTCCAAAAGATTTCAGAGAAATTTCAAAATTTCACATAGATTCTACATACACTGAAAGGCTTTCAAGACTTCACCCAGGTTTCGAAATATTTGAAGATTTCGCCAAAATTTCAAATATTTTGAAATTATTACAAAAGATTTGGAAAATATTTCACAAGTATTTTAGAGAATTCTTAAACTTCTTACAAGATTTCAAAACATTTCACAAAGATTTAAAAGATTTTGTTAATGTTCAAAAGATTCCAAAAGATTTCACAGAAATTTCAAGTCTGATATCAAATTAATCAGTAATCAACAAAAAAGTGCAATATGTAATCAGATTTCGACTTTAAACATTCATTAAAGAACGCTCATTATCATTAGCGCGTCAGAGTGGCAGAAGAACGCTCCCGTGAGCTGCCCGCTCTGCTGGCGCGCATATTTCACATTCCATTCCTCGGGAAAAAAGGTCGCCAGGAGACGAGACAGAACAAGACGAATAATACCGAGACAGCAGGTAAGTCGTCAAAAAATAATGTTTGACGACATAAATATACAAATGGCCATTATAGAAATAAAAGCTGGAAAGGGGGACTTTATGTTTGCTGCACAGGCATGAGACATGGCCGTATTCATGCATGTATTGTATAAAATATAATAAAAATGATAGATATATTATATTAGTATATTCACCAATAGGATTAAAGATGACCGCCAAAGTGAAAACGAAAGTATAGAACATCCTCATTTTCGCAATGCAGACGGAAAACTGATTAATGCTCCAGTGAATAAGTCGGTCAACAAATTTTACTATAGAATACCCTATTGCATCATCAAAGTACAAATATATATATAAGTAGTCGTTATCTCACATACATGTGAGATAATGGCGTTATTAGTTTCAAGATTGTCCTTCGGAGATATAATTATTGAATTTTCAAATCAAATGAAAGGCATTGGTTTTAATTCGTTATAAACTATGTATGTAACAGAAAAGATTGTTGAAAAGAAAAGTTCCTTGATTCATTTAAAACTGAAGAGAAAAGTCAATGTCAAATAAAGGACAAACTACAACATGAAAAAAAACGTGTGCTTTGATTTCTACTCTCCAAATCGAATCAAATATTCTAACCAAAAAAGACTAAAATCTTACAGTTTTCAAGGTTTTTACGATGAATAATAAAAAAGTTCACACGTAATAAGTGTGAGTGAAGGACAATGACCTAATTGAACACATAAAATTTAATAAGATGCGTACCTGAGATTACTTCTAAAACAAAACCACTTTTCCAAGCTTATATATTTTGTTTTGAATTGCGCTGTTTTGGTAGTGAACTCATATTTTTTATTCAAAATTTGAATACCCGCTCAAAAGTTTAACAACTTTGTTAAAATTTCATTTCATCAATTTTATAGAAAACTGTAGTTTTTTCGAATCTCTGACACTATGTGATTCTATAAGTATTCAGTATTATTTTATCTCAGAATTGATACCCTAATATTCGTCATGGATAGTTCTTTTTCAGATCGATTTCGTTGAGACAAGAAGCTACTGATTAATAATACTTCAATATTAAAACGATTACTTCAGACAAACAAATTTTGGAGAACACAAAAAAATCTGCCTCAGCCTGGATTTGAACGGAAGTAATCGTTTTAATATCGAATTTTATATTGATTAAAAATTTGAAAACTCAGACGTTAACATCTTTTAATGGTCGTAACACATTCAAAATATTAATCAGATAAGAACTACGTTGAAAAAAATAGTACACTTGTCGCAGTGGAGAAATGCATATACTACTTCCCTGTAAAAAGGTCGCTGTGGAGAACAAGAAAATTATTATCGAAATTTATATTAATTAATAATTTTAAATCTGGTAAAAAATACTTATATACTCATTTTTTATGATTTCGATATTTCTTGAAGAATTATTGCTGTTTATTGTTTATTAATGAAACATATGATCTCTCTTACTCTTTAAAATTCTTGGAGCGAAAATGTATCTCCAACACTGGAGCGACTGCTATATCAACTCCGTTGGAGTCATGAAGTCTGTCCGTTGGAGTCAGAAGCATGAATCCCTCCGTTAGAGTTACATTTTCGCTCCAAATTATAGTCAAAATCAGTTGACTTCAACTCTTGGAGTCACTTTTTCGACCTCAAAGAGGAGTGACCATGCGTATCACTCCAACAAGAGCGTGTGGTGACTCCAACGGGAGTGCATCAAGGCGTGAATTTTAAAAAGTGACAGTTTTTATCGTTCCGTGAATCGATGAGTACGTCAGATTTTCTTAGGGTAAGTGTCTTCCAATTATTATTATCAAACGAATGGGCATGTGCAAGCCTAAAAGAAAAGAACCCAGTTCTTAGATTTTATTTGAGGAATTATGAGAGTTCTTGCGTGTAGACTATTCTTCAATAAAATGTACAATAAGTATCAATTTTTATTCGGAAAATTTGTTTCTTTAGGATTCTTGTGAAACTACTGACGAATCAGCTGAATTCCTGCAGTCAAAGAGAGTGTATGAGGAAGCCATCAAATCTTCAAGAGGTAGGCTATTTATATTATTTATGTATGTAAGACAATGTTTAAAATTGCCCATGTATAGTCTGTGTACCGACTGCTATATTGAACATTTTTTCTCTAGTCCCAACAAGAAAATTAGTAACTACATTTAGATTATGTCCCCTCTCGCCATAACACCTCAAATTTCTGACATTTATTTACTATATTTTCGGTCGAAAATTCGTCTTTTTAATTTGAAATTCTACTATTCCAGTCAAAGATTAATTATTTCATTCAACATTTCATAAATTAGGTGCATATTGTAACTATGTTGCTAGTAAAGCGGTATTCATTCACAAATTTATTTCTTCACCTGAAAATTGAAGTATTGCATTTTCGGTTCAAAGCTTATCTTTTTTATTTGAAAATGTAACTATTTTGTTAAAATTTGACCTTTTTAAGTTTGAAATTCAACTATTTTATTCAAAATTTTTGTATTTTATTGAAAGTTAGTCTTTTCCGTGGTTGAAAATCAATCTTCTTGTTTGAAGATTCATCTTTTTAGTCGAAAAGTCAACTATTTTAATTACAGTTTCATAATTTCAGTTGCAAATTCATCTTTTTGGTTCAAAATTCTACTATTCCATTCGAAGAATAATCATTTTAGTTACAAATTCATCTTCTTGGTTAAAAATTCTACTGTTTCATTTGAATAATAATAATTAATTTTTTAAATACATTTTACTCTTAAATTCTATTTTCGTCATTTTCAACTTGCTTGAGGAGGTAAAATATACTAATCAATTCAAAAAAAATTACAGTATATTCAGCTCATAAAGAACTAACAATTTTTTGATATTAGAAATCGACTGCTATAAATTTATTTTTTCTCGGCCCATCCTATTAAACAACTTGTATAATAATATAAAAAATAATGTAATATCATATTATTTTTTCAGGATGGACATTACCAAACTAACTGTGGTTGTGTAAAGTGCCTTAATGCCTCTCTTTACTCTCGCACCAACTCAACAGAGACGTCGAAGAGAGCCATGCAACCGCCTTTTATTAGTAATCGTCGATTGTTGTATTTTAAAATTTTTATTTAATTTTATTTATGTGAAATTAATAGCTTTTTTACAATATAGTTAAAGTCTGTTAACTGTACGTTAAATTTATAGGAAAACTTAAATATTTGTGTAAATACTTTTCAATTCAGCGATTTTTTCATATCTTATATTCGTCGCATCATATTCATATATTAAATAAACAATGATTCAAAGCAATAAATGTTTTAACCTATTTACTTTTATCCCTTTAGAAATAATTAGTTGAGCCCATAAGGAGCGAAATTTCACTTCTTAATAAACTCAAAATGTGTATCTATTTAAATGTACATTTTCTGGGAAATTACACCATCGCAAATTACTAAAAATTGCATCAAAATTTTTCCTTCATATAAGGAAAAATTATGAAAAATATATTTTTAATTTTGAATTTATAGTGTCACTTCTTTCTTGATTCGCTTGAAGATCCAGCAGTACTGTGAAGGGCTTGTAAAGTCTACAAAACGGATGCCAATGTTGGCCAAGAAAATTATCTCTCCTGTCTCGTTTTTTCGAAGTTTATTATGCATGTCATTGTGTTATGAATTTGGATTCACATGCGTTTTTAGATTTCGTCTCATTTGAAATTCAGTGATATTATCACCGGAGCCCCCCAGAAGAAAAACTTACATTGACTTTTTTCTTCACAATCATCATGAAAAATTCTTCCTACTACGTAAACTTTTCAATAAACAATTTCCATTTTTAATGCATGAATTATCTCAAATTGGAAGCGCTTGTAAATGTAAGTCCTTTAAACTTCGAAAAATGTCAACGGAAGATTTTTAAATTATAAAGAAGCTCTAATAATGTTTGTTTCCGAGCCACTCTAATGTGCCTGCTCATAATTCTTATGTTTTCTATAGGATTCCCATTTGAAAGTTTGGAAGCTTTTTAATATTGAATCGTTCAATTCTAACTATTCACAATTTTAAAATGTGTAATGTTTTTGTACTTGCAAAATTATTACATTTTTACGTTATATAGTTTGTTCTTCTTCAGTTATTGGGAGTTTGCAATCTCAAATTGCACCATGTAAAGCTGGCTCCTGATTTGATGTTGTAAAATTATAAAACCCTGAAATTCAAAATTATTCAACTTTTAGTCCTGGAACATCCTATATTGAAGGAATTCCAGTTTTGCATTCTTCGAAGTTACATTTTTTATGATTGCAGTTTTGGTCCATTGTTGATCTGTCCAACGGTTCGCCCGTTCGTCATACTTTTCTTCAGGAAAACCCACTGTAAAAGGACAGAAGTGCCACCATTTTTCACAGTAGAAATGCTAGCAAAAATATTTGAATGACTTTATTGAAAAATTGATAAGAAACAGTTTGAAAGAAAGTCATCCTCGTTTCAAAATTTAATAATTTTTCAGGCTTCAAATTCTAACTTATTTAATTTAAAGGCTACTTCTTTGAAATTTTTACAATTTTAAATATGTGATATTGAAACATTGTTTCGTTTTTAGCGTCGCATGATAAAAACTATACAAATTAGATGAAGCTTCTTTCTTATAAATTGTAAATTACTATTTTGAGTTCGAAATTGACAAATTTCAAATGTTTTAATTCTTAGTTTAAATGAATAGAAATTAGAAGACTTCTGTAACAGGCTTTGCTGACATTCCTGATTGAATTTCGTCATGTTTCTGTGGTATTATTTTTAAATTCAATAAGCGAAAGTTAAGTACATTAAGCGTGCAAATAATCTTGTTTTTTTCACTTAGAAGTAACGTAGCCTGCTTACAAGTTTTACGATATCACCTTGTGGCTAAGTCATGTATACATTCTCATCACAGAAGGTATTAAATTTGTGTAAAAATCGACCCCCCCCCCTGTTTTTGTCAAATGTTCACATTTGAAGACCTGAAAAATTCGGCTGCGCGTGTGTATATGTGTGTGTGTGTGTGTGTTTGTGTGTGTGTGTCTCTGTGTCTGTAGATTTTTAGTCTTTCTGCGTGATAACTTTCGAAAGTATTTATATATTGGATTGGATTTCATTATATATACTCTTTTACTCATTAAACTGAAGATCAGGTTCATTAATCAGACATTCTGGATGAGGATTAAATTTCAGTAAAAAATAATTTACCAGAGTTGAAGCATTGACAAAACTCCAAAAAAGAAATGAAAATGAGTATTTTAAGCCAAACAATGCACGATATGAAAAGAAGTATTGATAAGAAAAACGTTTCTTCTTAAACACTCTACAAAAATGTCATAATAACTTTTTCAATTTTCTCGAAAAATAGAAAATTAAAATTTTAATCGCACAAAAAAATAATGAAAAATAAACAGTTTCATTTTGCGCTCAAACTATACAAGATACAGAAAAGGATAAAATAACGGAAATTGAACATTAAGAAAATATCTACAAATTTGTTAGGAATTACTTTCATCAAAAATTCTTCTGTCAAAAAAGGTCATCAGAATAATTTGTTCGCCTTTTTGAATACTATTAATATCAGTCCATACAATTTCTAAATATTGAAAAAAGTGTTCTCCAAATTTTTCAAAATGTGTTCACATTTTGAATTTCTAGCCAAAATGGCTAGTTAGCCAACTTGATCTTCATTTTAGGACGCTTAAAGAGTATACCAAAGCCTAATACGATGCGCAGGTTTTTTTTTTGTGAAAAGTTACATTGAAAATGAAAAATCAAATTTCTATAAAGCGACGCAAGGTACAAAAAATATGAATAACTAAAAATTGTGGATTCAGAAAAGATTTACTAATTTTTGGTAGGACGCGTAGTTCTTGTTTTATGTCCGAAAAATAACACTGAATATTAAAAAATTAAATTTTTGAAAAACCCACACAAGAAACGAAAAAAATGAAAAGAAAAAAGTTGTTGAACCAAAAAAGATCTACAAATTTCTTATAAACTTTAGTTGCAAAAATACATTTAAAATAAAAAAATTAACTTCTTGGAAACAGGACACAAGCTACAATAATATTTTATTCAACAAAACTTTTCGCCTTGTTATATCTACAAAATTTCTTTGAACCACTTTACGCTGTCTGGGTATTTTTGGTTCAAATCGTATAAAATAACATTGAAAATAAACAAATTGAATTTATGGAAAAGCTAGACAAGATACAATCAAATGTATAAGAACAAAATTGGTTATTATAGAATGCGCACTTTTTCTTTGATTAAAAAATCAGAAAAATGAAAATACGGCTGTTTCAATACCAATACATATTATGAATTGCAATAATATGAATTTTTCGGAATGATACATTTTTAAGAGTAGCTGAGAGTAAAATCCAATGCAAAATGAGAATCAAATATCAAACGTAATGAGACAATAATGTAGAAAAGTTCGCGTTTTGAACTGCTTGAATGTGTTCGTCAGAGCCGAAGAAGCTTTCACAAAAGAGAATTCAGTATCATCAAATCACAGTGGTAATTTCATCTGACTTATATTTCCCATCAAATCCGATAAACTCTGAGTAAATCCTTCAAAATCCCCTGAAATGTAATGAAATTCTTCAATATTTCGATGATATCCTTAAAAATTTAATTAAACACTTTAAAATCTCCTGAAATATTTGCCCTATAAGGAATCTTTTCAAATTTTTAAGATTTCACTAAACCTGTTGAAACGACTTTGACATCCTGTTAAAAAATTTTATCACATTTGAATCTATCCTTGCCTGGAAATTGATCGTTTTAATCGGCAAGATGATACTCATTCACGATGCCATTTCTTAATTTCATAAACAAATATTACATAAAATATCACAGGCCCTTGAAAAAAATTGATCTGAACTTTAAATGTGACATGGCTACCCCCGAGTAAAAATTCTTCGACTTGGTTTCAACTTGAATTGGCCCCAATCAAGACATGCTGAAGTCGAAAAGTTCGACTCCAGCATGTCTCCTTATTGAGACGCAGCGAGACTTCAATTTATGTCTTGGAGACAAGTTTCTATGTCTTGAAGACATATATTTATATCTTAAGTCGAATTTTTATGATTTCAAGACAAGCGGTTTATAACTTTGAGTATATACCTGCCCTGACCAAAAGGGTCTGACTGTCATAAAAGCCAATCTTTGTTAATAATTAAGCAATTTTGTATATTTTCACAGTATATATATTGAATCAAATCATTTCTAGATTTTCATTTGTATTATACTTGTTTGACGATGATACTAAAAATTTTGTTTGTTTTTACGTACTTATAACGGCTCAGGAGATCCTTATAGACAATCACAATTTTAATTTTTTTGAAAAAAAATTTTCAGGGTTATACTCGTTCAAACACACAGATTCTGAATTTTTAAATTAAAAATAGCTAATTTGATAGTTACAAATTTTTCATTCATTAATTTTAATCCTTCGCATCTGTTAACAAGGCTATTTCTGAGTCCAGAATGTTCGTCTTGAGACAAGTTTCGCCGACTTGAAATCACCATGCTAAACCCATAAAAGTAAGCCATAATGTTACGTCTCGTCTCAGTTTTGAGACGCAGCCAGACATCGATGTCTTGGAGACGAACTCAAGAACCTCAGATTTTCCCTAGCCTAGGAAAAAAAGTTGAAAATCGAGAAAACTAGAGTTTTTACAGAGGTTTCATTTTCGCATGTCACAACTGCAGCATCTCTACCGAGCGGCTTCTCTCACGCGCGGCATTTCTCGCAGTGAAATTGACATTTTTGCGGCATCTCTCACCAGTGGCAAGTTTTCCTCTGACATCTCTCTCCACCATAATATTTTTTAAGTCCAAATAAAAATGGCAAAATAGCGGCAAGTCTTCCAGGACTTATTGTCTCACCGGCGGCATCTCTCATCTGGAAAAAATTTTAAAGTCCATATTGAAATGACAAAACTGCAGCAAGCCTCCCAGTACTAATTGTCACATCTGCGGCATCTCCTACCCGCGGCAAGTCTCCCTAGTGGCATCTCTGATCCAGGAAAAATTTTCAAGTCCACATCAGAGTGAAAAAACTGCGGCAAGTCTCACAGAACTAATTGGCACATCTGTGGCAAGTCTCCCAGGATGAATTGTCACATCTGCGGCATCTTTCACCAGCCAGTAAGTCTCTTCCGCGGCAACTCTCGCCTAAGACAATTTTCTATGTGGTTGTGGAGATGGCAAAACTGCAGCAAGTCTCCCCAGCGGCATCTCTCGCACAACAAAATTTTCTAAGTAGTTCAAAGATAGAAAATTTGCGGCAAGTCTACTAGCGCCATCTCTCACCAAAGAAAATTTTATAACTAGTTGTAAATTTGGTAATTTTCAAAACTACTTGCAATATTTTCTTGGGCGAGAGATGCCACTGGGAGACTTGCCGCAGTTTTTCCATCTTTAGAACTACTTAGAAAACTGTGTTGGGCGAGAGATGTCACTAGGGAGACTTGCCGCAGTTTTGCCATCCTTACAACTAATTAGACAATTTTTTTGGGCGAGAGATGACGCTGGGCAAACTTTTCGCTCGTGAGAGATGCCGCAGATGTAACAATTCATCCTAGGTACGGTTTAACGCTTGTACCTATTTACTACCGCACCTAACGATTCACTCGCGGTGCGAGTGCATTTTCTTATCACCCACTGTCCTTCCTATGCAAACAAAAGATCAGTTTTGACAGCTGATCTGACCTATAATGATTAAACCTTAAGAACAGTATTTGAATTACTGTTGCAGTCCTTTACTACTCATTGTACCGACTAGAAGGACTAAGAAACCGGAAAAAACACGGATTCTCTTGCCCGTCTGTAACGATCTGGTGAACTCCACAGGTTGTTCCAAACCCGGAAAGAACTAGAAGATTCCCCAGTAGACACGCTGATTGCCACGGTATTTTGCAATCCGAAAGCTTCCTTCCTGGTCGCTCCAGAATCAACGGTCGATATGATAAAGCTACAAGCGATACAAGAAGAACCCGAGCATGGATTGAAGAACCTAGGCACAATCGAAATTTTGGTTCAAGGGGACCCAGCGGAATTCTACGTGATAAGAAATAATTTCTCTATCTCTACAGACGGATCTTTAATCATCGGATCTTCAAACAAAATACTATTGGCACGGTCTATAACCCAGTAAAAACAATTTTGTTTGTCGACGAAGAATCCAATGAAGAAAAAAGAAGATTAAAATCGGAAATTAAATCGTTTGTTCGCATATTAGGGATTGAACCACGAAGTCGTCAAGCAATCGCGCTAGATGTATCAAATCCCGAAGTACGACAGCGGTACCTACGCCGTATCAAGAATCTGGACGGAATATATTTTGGTGAAGCTGCAGTCACAAATGAAAACGGAAAGTTTCATGTATTAGTAATCAACACTACTGAAGAGGTTGTTCAGCTAGCACTTTCCCATCAAGAAATCATCTCCTTTAAATACTATAATATTCAAGGGAAAGAATTGCCCAATTCAGAGCCAACGGAATCGGCTGAAGCTGTAGCTAAAAAAGAGCAAATCCGCGCGGTGTGCGTCTTTAACATTGTATACCTCTTTCATTAAAATGACGAAGAAAAACAATACTTCGCTCCATGAAGAACTGCATTTCCAGTTATATTCCATTTAAATGTCTCGAAACTAATAACAATCCACTGGGTTCAACACCAAATAACCATGACTAAAAATATAGTCATATCCCTAAGAAACGTGATACATCAGAACAAACAAACTACCGGGTTGTCAATGATTATAGGGCGCACAACGATAAGGTCATAGGGGATCTATACCCCTTGTCAAATATTACAGAATTACTGGACCATCTGGGAAAGGCACAGTACTTCTCTATCTTTGATTTCGCAAGCGGATATATCCAACTTGGAACGCACCCCGACGATAGAGTAAAACAGCCTTCTCTACGCCTCAAGATCATTTTGAGTACCTCTGAATGACATTGGGCATCAAAAGTTATTTAAGCCTTTGAATCATCTCATCAAGAAAAATATTGAATGGAGATGGGAAAAAGAGCATCATTAAAGTTTCCATAAAATCCAAAATTACCTTTGCCGAGAGTCTTTCCTTCAATATTCGGGTTTCAAAAAAGGATTTAAACCCACCACAGATGCCTGAGTGTACGCTGTTTGAGCCATCTTACCACAAGAAGAGGACTCAGAGGCAATGAGCGCTCGTGAAATAAGCTACATACGGTAGTGAGAAAGCCTTTCGGTACTATATGGGGTGCAAAATTTTCAGGCCTTCCTTCACGAAAGGAAATTCATATAAGCATGTGGTCATCAGCCTGTTAATCGAACGCTCTATGTTGAAGTCGGGGGCACCAAACTTTTTAAGTGGCGATTAAAACTGAAAAACTACCATTTTATTTTCAAATATAAAGTAGATAAATTAAATCGCTGGATCGAAGCCCTGCCTCAAAATCCAGTGCTCGATGAGAAATCCGGGGGTGATGTACTTAGAGTCCAGTCCGAGCAGTCCTCTCCCCCCCCCCACCCTAACAGTGCGGAAGGACTCACAACCCGTCGCAGCAGCTCAAAAAAATCCGACTATCGTGAGGTCCAGCCAGTTCAAACCTAGTAAAATAAAACAGACCACTCTGCCCATGCAGATAAGCTTGCGAGAGAGTGAACAGAACAATATTCCGTATAAGAAACTAGCACCTTCTATACATACGCTTTAAGTTTTCAACAAAAGAGCCCTCCACCTTCACAAGAAGTCATAGTGGATGTCGGCCCAACTTAGGTGGACAGCTAAGGCAGCGATGTTGAAGAGATCCACGGATTTAACACAAAGGATTTAGAAAAATCAATAATTAAGTTGGACGAATCCTTCGCACAGCACCAATCCAGGTTCTAAATTAATGGAGGTATTGATTCCGTTATTAAGATATCCTGCACACATGCCTCCGAAGGTAAAAATGATGAAGAAATTTTGGAAGAACTGAAACAGCAAGATCCCTGCAGAAAATTTCATGATTACGGATTCACGCTCAGAGTGAACAGCATCCTGAAGCCTTTCTAAGAACATCAAAAATCACTGCCGGAGACTGACGACTTGAATAAACCATGTCACCCAGAGGTCCATACAAGCTTAGGCTCTATAAAGGTCGTAGCAACTAAGCGACAAAATAGCGTGCGTTTCACGGGTTTCAAAACTGAAACTTGAGGTACCTTATATAGACCCACCTACGCCCCAGAACGAAAAAGAAGGATCCTTAGAAATTTTCTTACATAAAACTGAAGATTTCAACATGAACCTTCATTGGAAAGACCGTCGAATTCTATGGCCAAGCTTCTGGTGGCTACCGAGTCTCTTGATTGACAAGACCTTTGGAAAATCAACCTTAGAAGGGACAAGTCCTGGTCAACCGTAACGGTTGATACAAAACGAATTATATAGTTGTAAAAACGAGATGTTTCGTTGAAATGGCCTGGAAGGACATGATTGCTGGTCTATATAACATTCGTCTCGCTCTAGAAAAGGATGTACAGAAAACATGCCGTATGGCAAAATCAGGGTACTTGATTGGCTCGCTGCCCCAACATAAAATGCGCAACATCTTTGCCTATATTCTCTGGGGTAGTAATATCCAGATCACTCTTTGTCATGTTAGAGTTGAAAAGCCCCCGGAGGACCTGAGACAAGAAATAATACTGAAATGTCACGAGAGTCTAGTAGGACGACAGAAGGGCATGACAAAGGCGTATAGGCGCGACCGAGATCGATTCGCATGGCCCGACCTACGGTACCAAATAAACAACTACATACGAAGTTTTAGTAGTTGTCTGAAGAATAAACTCATGAGAGCCCGTACGTACGATCCAATGGTGATTACCGATACACCATTTGGCGTATTTCACAAAGTTTTATTTCACACTCAAGGACAACTCCCTACAACCCTGAATTGGAACCGGCATATACTAACTATGCAGGACAACTTCAGCAGGTATTGCATAGCGGGACACATTACGTTGCTATTCACTTCTTCTCTCACTACAGTGCCCGAAGTGCATTCTTAGTGATCGAGGAGAAGCCTTTGTGAGTGCAATGATAAGGAAAATGGAAAAATATTTTGACGTAAAACAATTGACGACTTCCGGGTATCGTCCTCAAAAGAAGGGATCCCTGGAGAGAAGCCATATAGTTTTCAAAAATTATATGAAAAATCACGCTAACGATTATGACTAGGCCGTTAAACGCGAAAGTGAATGATCTAGTATACGTAATGTAGAATGTAAGAAATGAAAAATTCGATTCGCGAAGTCGTGGTCAATACAAGGTCGTAGGACTAACCAAAAATCATGATGTAATTCTAGAAAGTGAAGGTGGCTCGCGCTTAATGAGAAATGCAGACAAGCGTGAGGTATTTGAGATTTAAGCCGGTTAAAAGAATTAAAGCAATGTATTATTTTCCTTCATCTACATAAAGCAACTGTATAATTATGATTCGGAATCTACAAAAAATTATGCCAACCTTAAAGTATTTTTTGTCCGACCCCCCTTTGAAAACGCACCATTGCATGCACGTGAAGCAGGCGTAATGTGGCCGCTTCCAGCCCAGTGACGCTAGCACATGCGCACTCCGCCGCTGGGCCAACGTGAAAGTTTACGCCCGCTACATGAAACTTTACGCCCGCTACACATACACTGCACCCAGCAAGTGAGAACATAGAGGAATTGATATTTATATTTGAAAAAATTGTATTGCTATAACCAACAGTCTCCCTTCAGCAAAGTACGCTATTCCTTCATTTCACCTGTAATCTAAAATTGTTAAGTAAATCAAACATCCTCTATCTGCTTCACATGCTTGTTTTCAAGGAGGGGGACAAAAAGTATGGTGTGTATCAAGGGCGTAAAGCTATTTTGCCTCGTGTGACTGCGGCCCTCGCTTCACTCGGGCAGCAAATTCACACTCGTAAAAATAGCCTTCTTTACGCCCTCGATACACAATATACTATTGTGAAACAAGGTAAACACAGGAACGAAAACTAAACCTAGAGAAGAAACGAAAAAATGAAAATATAATCAATTCGAGTAAATTCAGGAGGTAATGAAATTCGCTACAAAATAACTCTGATAGTTATTTTTAAGAATTCTCTATTCAAGAAATACAGAATCACTCATTCCGAAATTATACTATGGTGGGGATTAAAATCTTGGTAATCAAATGTAATTTGATTGAAGGTGTAAATAAATTGTAATTGATAAATTTTAATTCAGGTGAATTAAAGAGTATCCAAGCGCAAGGTTGGTTCATAGAAAAGAAAATGAAAGCAGAATTGTTCAATTGACCTAAAATGTATGGTCCGTTTCTTTGGATCCTTCTGTGTGATGTATATGCAGCGACCAGCATTGGACAGAGCGAACATCTGTACAGCAAAGGGAGTTAGTCTGATGCACGGCGCCGATTTTTTCATTACACTGCAGGTGGAAAGAAGATCCCAGACCATACAAAAAAATTTGGCAAACGTTCACAATTAGGGGCTCAAATCGTGCCTTTTATATTTTTGAGTCTTTCAGCGTTTCAGGAGGTAACGTTGTCTTTCACTAACTGTTTTTACACAAAATTGTGCTAATCGATGCTGTATTACAATATTGGCTTGAGTTGTGAACACACTCACACTGCAAACATCTTGTTTTGATATTATATTGTATTAAGAATCATCAAAGTAATTTAAAATACCCCCGAAATTAGGTATCATCCACTCCTTTATTAATGTCAATGAATAAGAAATATATATTCAATAATATAACATTTGTGTAAGTAATTGATTAAAATATTTGAATTGGACAATCAGTAACAATATACTGATATTTTGTTAACGATGGCACTTGTTGTTATACTATTAAAGCCTTGTTATTTTAAAACTGCCCCCAAAAAACTTGTTGTGTATTGTTTTCAAGAGAATTTTAATGATGATACATACATAAGAACTGTTTAAAGAGTCTTTATTCAGGTTTAAGTATGTACATATTTCCGTTAAAAATTGCACACACATACGCCTACCCTTACACATATCGTCATTTTAACCCTTATTGCTTAAGGCTTTAGACATGCAATATATCTTCTACGAAATAAAAAATACATATGTCTCAGGCACAACCTCTTCTTGCACCATGCACATGTTATTTCTGTAACATTACCACAAGTATCACAAGAAGATTCCATATCTTTATTGAAACAAAAGTCTACATGGTTATCAAAATGTGGAGGTCTTTTTTCTGTATGTCCGCTTACATAACACTGATATTTGAATACGTCAATAAATCTAGTTGAAGATAATTGAGTATGTGTGAGCGACTGTAATTTTATAATGTTATTCCTAATATGCAAGTTAATATTAGACCTCATAAGAAAAGTAGTGTCAGAGAATTTTCGTGCGAAATTCTTCCAAATCCTAAAGCCAAACACATTCAAGGGCTGAATTCTTCCAGTTGTGCCTTTTGGAATGGTTTTTAGTGAATGGGTGTTACCTTCTGGTATTGCTGTTTGCACGATTCGTTCACACTGGCCACTCCATGGATCTAATAATGAGACCGACTTTTCTCCTACGTTAGGGAAAAATACATCTTGCGGCCACATTTAAAGCAATCCTAAAGAAACTTTATCGGATTTAGAGGCTTGCAAATAAATATTGTTTGCCTTAATAAGTCCTGATATTACTCTTGGTTTTAATTGTTTGGATGGTTATTTTTAAACTACGAAAGGGGTGAATGTAATCTTCCATCGGCAGGTATGGTTGATTGGGCAATATCTGCCTTACATGACATTCTTTCATTTCATTTGATGTCATATTCCCAACATCACCGCTTATCATATTTACTTTCATCCTCAAATGATTTCTATCGGTCTGATATATTTCACAAAGAATCCCAGTATACTCCAGTATTTCAAAGACGTTACCATTGGATGTTCATAACACAATATATTCTAGGTTTGTCGTGATACAAATTTACCATTTCCTGAAAGCAATCGAATTTCTTTATTGACCGGAAAATAGTATCTTCGAACTCGAATCGCCAATTCTGATTTGGCTCATGAATAAGCCGAATATAACCAAGTGTTCCAAGTGCATAGCATAGTACCTCGTGAGAAGGAGTACTTTCCGATTTAGAATTGAACCTGGCTTAAAGAGGAGGCTACTAAGGAGAAGTTCGGGCAGGTGGATTTTGTCTGGCACAAGAAGAAGAACCAGGATAGCGTGTGACATTGAGATTCCATTCACACTCCAGTGAATCGTGATTTGCAAAAGCTTTAATAAAATTGTTTGGGGAGATTGGGTGATTTTTGCCTACTGGACAATACCCTATTTCATCTGCAGTCAAATTATCAACTGCGCCGCTAATTATATCTATTTTTATTCGCGAATTGTCTTCATCTGTCCTATATATTCCATGAAGAGTCCCACTATAATCCAATATTGCAAAAACGTTACCACTGGATGTTGATAATACAATATATTCTTGGTTTGGCCTGAACACATAGTTCGCATGATCTATTCGCATTTGAATTGGTTCATAGGCAGGAAAGACGTATCGTCGAAGTTCAAATCGCTGGTTCTGGTTTGTGCAAGGAATAAGCCGCACATAGCCAAGTTGTTCTATTGCACATCCAAGTATTGTAACAGAAAGAGGCCTTACTGGATAGGACGTGGACCGGGCACGAAGAGGAGGCTTCTGAGGTGAAGTATAGTCAAATGTATTTTGTCTATCGTGAGAAAAAGAGCCAGGGTTACGTTCGCTATTACCATACGATTGGGACTGTAGTGAATCGTAATTTGCAGAGGCTTTATTAAAACTTTGAGGGAAGATTGGATGAAATTCGCCCACTGGACAATCTCGAACTTCACCTGGGGTCATAATATAAACTGCGCCGCTCATAATATTTATTTTGATCCTGGGATGAGTTTTATGTGTCGCATATATTCCACGGAGAATCCCGCGATACTCTAATATTGCAAAAACCTCACCATTGGATGTTGATAATACAATGTGTTCTTGGGTTGGCACGCGAATATAGTTCGCTCCTGTTCGCAACCTAATTGGCTTATCAGCAGGAAAAACGTATCTTCGAAATTCGAATCGTAGGTTCTGATTTGTGTGGGGAATGAGCCGAATATATCCAAGTTCTCCAAGTGTATATCCAAGTACTATAGGTAAAAGCGACCACCCGGAAGGCGACCTGGCCTTGGCATGAAGAGGAGGCTCCAGAGAAGAAGTTCGGTCAGGTAAATGTTGTCTGTCAGAAGAAGAAGAATTACCAGCGTATCGTTCGCTATCAGGATTCCATTCGGACTGCAGTGAATCGTAATTTGCAGAAGCTTTACTGAAACTTTGGGGGAAGATTGGGTGACGTTTGCCTACTGGACAATCTCGAATTTCATCTTGGGTCAAACTACCAACTGCGCCGCTTATCATATTTACTTTAATTCTCGGATGAGCTCCTAGTGTCGTATATATTCCACGGAGAAGCCCGCGATACTCTAATATTGCAAAAATCTCATTATTGGATGTTGATAATACAATATGTTCTTGGGGTGGCACGGGAATGAACGTACGCCTTTCTGTTCGAAATATAATTGGATAACTAGCATGAAAAACGTATCTTCGAAATTCAAATCGTAGATTCTGGTTTGTGCGGGGAATAAGCCGAATGTATCCAAGTTGTCCAAGTGTATATCCAAGTACTATAGTTGAAGGTGGCCACCCAGGAGGCGACCTGGCTTCGGCATGAAGAGAAGGTTCCCGAGGAGAAGTCCAGTCAGGTGAATGTTGTATGTCAGAAGAAGAAGTACCAGGGTTACGTTCGCTATTAGGATTCCATTCGGACTGAAGTGAATCGTAATTTGCTGAAGCTTCACTGAAACTTTGGGGGAAGATTGGGTGACGTTTGCCTACTGGACAATCTTGAATTTCATCTTGGGTCAAACTATCAACTGCGCCGCTTATCATATTTACTTTAATTCTCGGACGATCTTTACTTGTCGAATATATTCCACGAAGAAGCCCACTATGCTCTAATATTGCAAATATGTCACCATTGGTTGCTGATAAAACTATATGTTCTTGGGCTGGCACGGGTAGATATTTCTTTTTTTCTGTCCGCAATCTAATTGGATAACCAGCAGGAAAAACGTATCTTCGAAATTCGAATCGTAGATTATTATTTGTGCGGGAAATAAGCCGAATGTATCCAAGTTGTGCAAGTGAGTATCCAAGCACTTTAGGAGAAGGAGGCCAACCAGGAGGCGACCTGTCCCTGGCACGAAGTGGATGCTCATCAGGAGCCTGAAGTATATGACGAGAAGGGGAAGAGCGACAGTGAAACGGGTGGGGAGTGTCAAGGCAATCTCTGCTTGACTGCGAACTTAAATCTGCGAAAAGAAATGGAGGATTTAGGTTTCTTGTTGAACAAGCTTCAAAAAAAGCTTTATACAGTATTCTCGTTTTTGGTATAAAATACTTTAAAATCATAAGTAAGGGATTCTGTAAAGAAGAGTTGTGACATAAAAATGTCAGGTTAAGAATGGTTGAGGACATGAATTGGAACATAATTGGTACTGTAGTGAATCATAATTTGCAGAAGCTTGACTAAAACTATAGGGGAAGATTGGGTGACGTCCGCCTACTGGACAATCTCGAATTTCATCTGGGTCAAACTATCTGACTGTGTTTGAATCTAATGCAACTCATTGTTTTGTCTTGATTTTTGGAATTTATTCTGAATTCGTTAAAAATCTCCTGAAGTTTTTATAAACTTTATGGAATTCTTTTAAATTCAAAATAACATAAGTCCGATTATTAATGGACGTTAGTCACTTTTACAAAATTTCAGTACCATTTTGGATCAGCAATTATTATGATAAAATAAAATAATCTTGTAGTTCTAAATTATTGAAAATTATTTAAAATGTTATTAAAAATTTATTTTGATGATTATAACAATAGAATGTATGAGCGAGAAAGATAAAAAGATTGGTATACTTCTCAATCATTTGGAGTTAGAGAATTCAGCACTTATTCCATTTTTCATATTTCAAAGTAGAATTTAAAATATTGTGGTTGTCTAGCGTCTACGTTTGGTAAATAAAATATAATTCGCGGGACATTTGAAACATCGAAAGTGCGTATACCTACTTCAATTACTTTGATTACTACATATTTTTTAAATTTTATGAAATTTGAATGTATAATAAGTAATAAATAAGTCAGCAATAAGACTCACATAAATTCATATGATCAGCACACAATCGATTTTATAATTCACCCCTACGAAATACATGTATGTGTGTTCATATATATTTGTATGTATATTTGTATATTCACGTATGTAAAAAGTTTCATTATTCGGAAATGCCTTGGCACTGAAAATTTTCCTCTCGTGTTTATCATGACGTGTATATCTTAGGGTTTGGCTGAGTCGGAATAAAATAAAGGAGTTCTTCAACCGCTGAGTTGTGGAAAAACCGTGAATGTTATCATTGTTTCTTAATGTGCATAACATTCCCAATTTGTAAAATTTTTTAGAATTTTTATTAAGGTTCATATAGAGAAAATTTAATCTCTTATAAAGTCCTGAATATGACAAAAATATAGCAGCTTCAAAATTTATTAATAATTTTTTAGCGTAGAAAAGCTTTTCTATGTTCTAAATGTACTTCCGAAACATTGAAAAAATCCGATCATTGAGAACGACAAGTTAATCTGAATAATTCAGCGACTGGTCATTTTTAATATTCTGATACTTTTAAATTTTTCGGAAGTACATTTCAAACATGAAAGAGCTTTTCTATGCTGAAACAGGTATGTGCAAAGCTTCTAGTCTTTCTTTTCATTTTCAGGTGCGTTTACAAAAATTAATTTTTTTTACAGAAACTCAAAAGAAAAATCTGAAGAAATTGTGAGAATTAGTCATATTATGCTGATTAAGAAACAAGAATAGCATTTATGACTTTTCCAAAACTGTGATTAAAAATTATATTATTTCATTTCAATGTCACCCAATCGCAAGGTATTAATTCATATCTAAATATTTCAGAAGATTCCAAAAGATTTCACAGAAATTTGAAAATTTTACATCGACTTTGCATACTCTAAAAGGCTTTTGGGAAATCACCAAGATATTAAAATATTTAAAGATTTCACAAATATTTAAAATATTGTTATATTTTCAAATTAATACATAAGAATTGAAAAAGATTTCACAAGTATTTCAAAGAATTCTCAAACTTTTTAGAAGATTTCAAAAAATTTCACAAAGATTTCAAAGATTTGGCTAAATATTCAAAAGCTTCCAAAAGAATTCACAAACATTTCGAATATTTTAATATGTGTTAAATTCTTGAAACTACAACCGACCTATAAATCTAACTGTCTTTTTACATTTCCATTCCATTTGTTCAGTTGTTACAATTGGCAAAATAAATTAATAATAAGAACAAAACAAAATACTTATAGAGTGAATTTAAATCTTCGAAAAACTCGCAACATAGTCGTGTTTGATATCAAATTAATCAGTACTGGATCTTAAAGTATAATATGTGATCAGATTTTGACTTTAATTATTCATTAAAGAACGCTAATCAACATTAGTGTGTCAGAGTGGCGAAAGAACGCCCCTGCGAGCTGTCCGCTCTGCAAGGGCACATCTGTCGCATTCCTCGGAAAAAGCGAAGCGAGAAACGACAAAGAACGCCACGAGACGAGGCAAAACAAGACGTGGAATAGCGAGACAGCAGCTATGTCTCTTCTCGTGCCATCTCGTTCCTCAGGAATTCTTGCTCAGTGGCAACACTACTATGACGTCATAATTTTTGACGACATAAATATACAAATGGTCCTTATATGAATATAAGTTGAAAAGTGGGACTTTATATTCGCTCCACAGGCCTGAGAAATGACGGTATTCATGCATGTATTATATAAAATATAATAAAAATCATAGATATATTATATTAATATATTCACCAATAGAATTAAAGAAGATCGCCAGAGTGGAAAGGAAAATATAGACCATCCTCATTTTCGCAATGTAGAGGAAAAACTGATTATTGTTTCAGTGAATAAGTGGATGAACAAATGTAACTAAAGAATATTCTTTCGCAATATCAGGGTACAAATATATACGAACGTAGTCGTTATCTCACATATATGTGAGATGATGGCGTTATTAGTTTCAAGATTGTCTTTCGAAGATATAATTATTAAATTTTCAAATAAAATGAAAGGCATTGGTTTCAATTTGTTATAAACTATGTATGTAACAAACAAAATTATTAACAAGTAGAGATCTTTGAATCATTTAAGACAACAGAGGCAAGTCAATAATGTGAAATGAAGAACAATCACTAACATGATAAAATACGTGTGCTTTATTTTGTATTCTCCCAATAAAATCAAATATTCCAACCAAAAAAGAATAAAATCTTACAGTTTTCAAGGTTTTTACCATGAATAATAAAAAAATATATACGTAATAACTGTGAGTAGAGGACAATAACTGCAACACATAAGATTTAAAAAGATGCGTACCTTAGTTTACTTTTAAAATGAAACCACCGTAGAATTTATTTTAGTCACAATTTTTGGGAAACGCTTCCGGGCTAGCATCGTGTGACTTTCTTGAATTATTTGAAAAAATCTACTTTTTGAAGGTTAAAACAGAAATACTTTGTCAAAAATTAATTTTATTAATTGACGATGCACGTTTTTGGCTGAAAATCATTCATTTTCAGTTAAAATGTTAACAATTTTGTTCTAAATTTATATATTTTGTTTTACATTCTCCTTTTCTGTTAGCAAATTAATCCTTCTGATTACAAATTCGAATACATGCTCAAAAGTTTAGGTACTTTGTTGAAATTTCATTTCATCAATTGTATAGAGAATTCTAGTTTATTTCGAATCTCGGATACTATGTGTGTCCATAAGTATATATGTCATATATTTTATATATATATATATTTTTTATATATTTTATGTCAGAATTGATACCCTAATATATGTTATGGATAGCTGTTTTTTGGATCGATTTCGTTGAGACAAGAAAGTACTGATTAGTGAGCGACATAGTGAAAGAGAATCGAAAAAACTGAAATTTTCCACATCATTTCTAGAACTAGGAGCAAGTGATTATACTTTTCTAAATAATGACACTCGCTCTGTAATCACGATAACTTTCGAAAAATTGTCAGATTGGATTGCGTTTTGGCTCACTTTCTTATTGTCTGAAAAAAAAACAAGTTTGTTAGCCAGTTATTTTGCATAAAAATTCAAAAAGTTAGAGCATCTTCTACATTTTTCAGAACATTTTTTTTAAGAATTAAAAATGTAGTGTACAGATATTTGTAGTACTCAGAATTTCAAACAATTTATCGGTGGAATTTTTTCCGATCGAGAGCAAATTATCAGAGTTACAGCAATTTCAAAAAAAAAGAATATGAAAATCTTTAGCTAAACAAGGCTCCATATGAAAAAAGCCAACAAAAGAAAAATGTTGCTTTTGAAAAGTCCAACAATATTATCTAAACAACTTTTTCAATTTTTTCGATAAATCGAAAATCCCAATTTTGATTGCACAAAAAATGACTAAAAATAAAAAATTCTATTTTATGGTCAAACTTTGCATGATACAAATAAGATAGAGAGACTGAAGTTATGTATCCGGAAAAGATCTACAAATTGGTCATGAATCCCTTCTCGGTTTGCCGCGTGGTTTTTGTTTTATTCATAAAAACCCCTAAAAATAAAAATATTCTAAATTAATTATTTTGGTGATAAATAGAAAGGCTAAAATGAAAAGGAGTCCAAATTTCAGCTGGAATTTTCGATTTTTTTGTTGGCTTTGAGATAAGAATGAACCACGCGAATAGATAAATAAATTTAATAATATTTAGAGGTACCTCATCGCTAGTTCGTCTTACTGAGAGGTATCTAATACATTGAAATTATTTTTATGTTCTTAAAAAAAATGTATACAAACCAATTTAAAAAAATATGCCCGCTGCGCGGGTACATTCTTATTGCGCGCTGCGCGCGCGGCTCGCAAGTTTGAGCGCGACAAGGGCGCGCGACTGTTGGTTCTCGCGCTTCGCGCTCGAGAATATATTTAGCTCACGCTTTGCGCTCGATGATATATTTATCTCGTGCTCCGCGCTCGGTCTTTAGATTTTCCACACATTTGTGGACAGACTCTTTAAAATTAAAGGTCAAAGCGTTCACAACTGTAATTTGATGATTGCAAATTCTCTTTTGTTAAAGCTCCTTCGGCATTAACAGACATATTCTTATAACGCATCTCGTGCTTCGCACTCGATTTTGTCCTAAATGTGAACTTTTCTACATTATGTTCAACACTATCATATCTATTGTATATTCTATTTATGTATGTACCTTGATCTGTTACTGCTTATTTAGATATAGCAAAATAATGTACAATTTTTATTTTTCATGATGACTTTAATATTTTCTTCTTACTTTGCACTAATTTTTATTCTCAGCTGCCCTGAAAATGCGTCCAGTTTGAACGCGCAAATCA